>VXBJ01007442.1:0-78134 GCA_013400055.1 Nycticryphes semicollaris
AGTGCTTGAGATCAGACTTATCCTAGCTTCCCAGGAGTAAGTGCAGCAGCTACTCCCCACCAGCGAGTCCTAGCCCTGTCTATGAAGTGATTCATCCCTGTGCCCAAGGACCCCCCCATCCAAGATGCTATATTTGATTGAGCCACACAGGAATTAAGAGGCACATACATCATGACCCGCTCCTTTTCCAAAGGATGTTTTACCTGCTATGTCACAAAGACACCAAGGTGTTTCGCATAACTTCAGAGCAAGGCTGTTCATCATGTCTGTGCCCCATCATTATTGTGTCAGGCTAATCAAATGTATTCACATCCAGATATCTGCAGGAATTATGCCCTGACAGACTGCGAAGTAAATTGCTTGCTTTCTTTCTTTCTTTCTTTCTTTCTTTCTTTCTTCTTTCTTTCTTTCTTTCTTTCTTTCTTTCTTTCTTTCTTTCTTTCTTTCTTTTTTCTTTCTCTTTCTTTCTTTTNCTTTCTTTCTCTTTCTTTCTTTTCTTTCTTTCTTTTCTTTCTTTCCTTTCTTCCTTCCTTTTTCTCATGCCAGATTTCCCTCTGTTTTCAAAAAAAAAGGTTGTCCTTATGCAGAAGTTCCTGCTGATACAAAGTTCCTTTGTGTCACTTGCTCCACTCACTAATGCATCTCTAATAGAGCAATTACTTCATTATGCAGAGCCAGTGGTAAAACACATTATTATATAACCTTAAAATGCTTCTGTCAAATTGGAAGTTTTAAAAGAATGAGGAAACTTTGAGATAAATCAAAACACGTGATATTCTGCAAAAGGCTTTTAGACTTTCCTTTGAATACTTCTA
Source organism: Nycticryphes semicollaris (assembly GCA_013400055.1). Lineage (NCBI taxonomy): Eukaryota > Metazoa > Chordata > Aves > Charadriiformes > Rostratulidae > Nycticryphes > Nycticryphes semicollaris. The sequence continues at coordinate 816 of VXBJ01007442.1, forward strand.
ATGTTCTTTCTGTAATTTCTACTGCAGATAAATTCTCTCAGGTTTCATCTCTTATTTCACAATAAGTTACCTATGACACCTAAAAATTGTGAGTGGATTTAATATTATATTGCTCACTTTTTTCCTCTTTTTAATCTATTTTTATTTTAATGCCAAAATCATCCTAGCATATGTCTTTCACACTCTCTTAATAAGTTTCTACAAGACATTAACCATTCTTGCACAATCACCTCTATATGCATGTTAGCACCTACTGTTTATTGCTGTTTCTTGGATTTATTCCTATATTTTATATTCCTGTAGCTTTTCCTGAACTATTTTAAAATATTAATGTTTCGTTCAAAAGCCACTTTGTTACAGCTACTTAACACAACTGCCACCCAAACTTGATAGGAAGGATCTGTATTTTCCATTCAGCTGTAGGTTGCTTTTCCATTACTAACGATGAAAGAGCAGCACGGAACATGCTACTTTCTTCCTTTGTGAGATTTTATGGGTGTCAGTCCAGAGAACACCCTGTCTTTCAAAGATGAAGTATAATCGGGAATCATAGTGCTTTTTTTCAAGGAATGACATTTCTCAAAGTGCAAGTGAGTCTGGAAGATACTTGGAAATTTTCCAGACATACTTGCTTTTTCATAAAACCACAGATTTTTAATACTATCAAAAATGTGAGTATGTGCAGGTGGAAATAAATAACCATAATGAAGGTGCTGCTATCCTTGCCTTCTCTGTGATGTTCCTGCTTGGGCTGAGCACAACAAAGGCACAGGAGTCCCTTTGACTACCTTCACTCTATCCTGGCACTTGCCTGGGATAATGCTCTGTTCATTCTGGTCTTCTCTCTGTATTCCAGTGCTAACAGGCCCATTTGCCACACATTAGTCTGACATCAACTTGTCCAGGCTGAAGAAAAGGATCACTGTAATAAAGTACATTGTGGTTTAGAAAAACAACAGTCCTTTCTCTTGCCAACATAAGTGTCCTTACGTGTCAATCTACCCCACTTTCAAAAGTGCTTTCTGGAATAGCAATGAAAATGCCTTTAATCAATCAACACTTAATAACGATGATTGAGGTATGGGTAGTGGAGACAAACCGCTAATAACTATTGTTAGTCACAGCTCATTTTCTTAGGAGATAGAACCTGAAAGTGAAAATGATGAACCTTTTTTTCCCATCCAGTCTAAGTGAAAAATCAAACAACAAACGAAACTCGGCGTCCATAATGAATAGCAAACCCTGTTTTCAAATTCTAATGATTCAAAGTATTATTACTAGTAATGTAAAGCAGAACATCTGTCTAACTGCATTGCTGAGATCCATCTGTCTAGATTTAAACAGCAATCTCTTAAAAGCAAAGCCCTGAGTTCTCTGCCAAGTTCTTAAAAGGTGTGAGAGGGGTATGTCACTTTCCATCCAGAGGTAACAAAGCTTTTCATTACCTTTAGTCTAAACTGTGTGCAAGACACTCAGCAGCAAGCAAGCCAATGCCACCATATTAGAGGAAGGCATGTTTGGGGCTTTATTCAGGCCTTGTTCCTTCAGTTCAGTAGCTCTGAAGCACTTGCAGACTGAGTGCTGGTCAGTCAAGCTAAAAGGCATTTTATTAGCTCAGTGAACAAGCTCACTGCTGTGTTTCTGCTCCAGGAAAACGTGACAGGAGTTAAATTTAAAAATAGGAGCTCACTCTCCTCTTGGAGACTCCTGAGCTGAGATCTAGGCTAATGTAGGTCAGGGACACTGCAAAGTGAGAGATGAATGAGAGTTCTTATGCCTACCAGTGCCTTTCTCTGTGCGGCAAGACTGTGGTGCTTCTGCAGCAGAGAAAGTTCTGGCATTTGCTGTGCCCACAGGTGTCCGCTGACCCAGCACATCCTGACCCAGGAGGCAAGGAGCACGGTGTCCCTTCACGTACCATCCTCTACACATGGTTTAGCTTCAGTCTACAGAGATCCTCTGCGGACTTCATCAAACCAAACTCCCTGGGCTGTCTCTCCTGAGACAGTCTCACTTAGGAGTGGGCTGAACACGGGATAGCATGACTCTTCTCAAAAGAGGGGACCTTTGGCATGAGCTATGTACTCCTCTACTGCTGGCACAGCAATGGGTAGGTCTCCATAGACCCACGCGTGTCTCACTGAGATCTGAGCAAATGTAGTCTTGATGTCATGGTGGACTGATCTCTGAGAGAAAGGTGACTTCTTCAGTGAATACCTAGTAGGAGATTTGGTCTATGTCAGAGTGTACCTCCGATGCCTGCACTCACTGCCAGCATGGAGAGATGACCAAAAAGTAGTTGATGTGTCTTATTTTATTTAAGCATGTTCTCAGGGAGACCTGTTGGTGTAACAGTGCTCCACAGGTTTTGTTAGGACATAGCAGGGGATCTCATCTGGGAAAGTTTCCATCTGTTTGATCAGCCAGCCACTCAGACAACCACCTTTTAGACAAAACCTTCCAGAGCTTGCGGTCAGTGAGATAGAGTTGCTGCTGCCGGAGCTTTTGAAACAAGCCACTAATAAGCACGTTTTTTATCCAAGAGAGTAAGTCGTTTCAATACATCTCTGCTTCCAGCTGTCCCCTTGAAATCCCTCTGCATTATGGGGAGATCAAGTGACCTAAGCCCTATTGGAATAGAGATTGTCAAATTAAAACAGAGCCAGGCACACGTTCTCTTTCTCATTTGTCATCTCCAGCTCTCTCCCTCACTTGCAGAACTTTAGCATGGGGCAAGATGTCACTCAAATGCAGGAGATTTTCCCAAAAAGGAGGCCAGATAAATCAAAGCAGTAGTACTGCTTTCCCCTAGCCTCTCCAGAAACTCTCCATGTGGATGGTACTGGTTTATTCCTGGAAAAATGGAGGGTCGAAGGAGGCAGTTCAGTTTGTTCGTCTGACTTCATCAGATCAGCATTTTAATCATAGGGAAAGGTCAGGTGGACCATTCTCCCTCCTCCCCTCCTTTGCAGTGCAGACAGGTGGGCATTCACCATGCCAAGCGAACTGCTTATGGAAGGATCTCTTTCTCTCCCTGTCACACTCCTGCTTGCCAGGTTAGTGCCGAGTAAAATGGAGGGCCAACTTTATCTTCAGAGTAAATCTGTTACGTTGGCCTTTCAGCAGGAATCCCATTAAAAACAGGATGGTAGAGAACAAGAGGCATTGCACTGCTTTTACCCAGGCCACAGGAGTGTTGTCTGCTCATGGAGTCAGCTATTCCAGCCTTTGATTTGGGAAAAAAATGTGAATTAAAACTCCCTTTGCCCTAACTTGACAGATGAGTTTTATCTCCATTTACTGACCAAATGGAGAAATCTGAAGGCAGAGTCATTAAATGAGTTTGATAAAGGGAGTTCATAACAGTCCTGAGAATAAAGCCCAGGACTCCTGCTTTAGCTGTCAATCCACTGTCATTTTCTCTTTTGAATGGAAGGGAACAGGTAGCAGAGAATGCGGTGGAGCAGATGGGCCCAGGGGAGAAAAGTCTGTCTCTGTTTACTACAGGGATCAAATATCCACTGGGCCTGGTGGGAAGCCTTTGCCTGTAAATTACACTGAAAATTAATATGCATAAAAGGCTTCACAGTAGTCGATTGTAGTAAAACACAATGCTATGGTGCTTCCGTAGCTCTCCTCTCAGAAAAAAATGTATGTTTCAGTTTCAAAGCATCACTTGTTGAAAGAGGGGAAAAAACCCAAGATTTCTTTGGTAGAATAGTTATTTCTCCTGCAGGACACTTCCATGTCAGAATTATTCAGTTTTCTAATAAGAATCATCATGAAAGTTTTGCTTTTCTCTCTCAGCCTACAGCACCTTTTGAAAATAAGGCTGTGTTCTTCCAGGAGAACAGGACACAAGGAGAAAAAAACCAACCTTGCTCTCTCAGAGAATTTCTTATAAAGTAGGTGTTGTTCTATCAATCAATAACTGGTCTAAAACATTCATTCTCTTTTGTGTAGCTCAGTAGGGCCTGTGGGCAGATGGGTCTCTATGATGTTGTCTTTGTCCTCTCTAGAAGGCATCTTATGAAATCAATGACAAATTCTTGACTTCTGAAACCATGATTTCTTTGTAATTTGGTAGGTCTCCCCTCAGTAAAACAAACGCCATGACAGTGCAACAGATCAAAAGGAAGTACTAAGTCATAGATATGAAGGTGATATGTCTCCATTCATATCTGGAGGAGAATGACTTTATTTTAAAGAGGCATTCTTCATCACATTATACTTTCCTTCCCCAAACTGTACTAAGCTAAATCGTTTTCCCTGTATGAAGAGGCATGAGATTATCCAGTTCTTGGAAATTTGAATCTTCACCCGAAGAACGCACCTAGACTGTATTCCAGTCAACTTCTCACAAAGATGAATCAATCAGAAATAAACAGTTGTTTTGTGCTTTTTTGGTTTTTTTTTAAATTATTTCAGAAGATGTCTAGAAATATTTGAGAGTGGTTTGGACTCCTGTTCTTGATTAAAAGTCATCTTTAATTAAACAGCAGCTCAGTAGCGCTTTCAGTTGCACCCACAGCTTCTAGGGTTGCAGACACTGATGACCCAACAGTGTGCCAAGTGAGATGGACAATTCAGTTGCACAAGAACGTGCCATATGGCTTCCTTCTAACATTCATTCCTTTCCTCCTGCAGCAAACTTGGGTTTGTCAGCGGAGAGAAGGGAGACTGTGGTGAGATTGCTTTGCACTGTTATGGGTCTCCCTAGAAAAGGTTGTAGCTTCCTCTCAAGGACCTTGTCTCATTAATTTCCATAAATTCCCACAATCCACGGGGGACCAAAATCAGCCTGCTTTGCCCAAGAATCACAGCCCCTCGTCCTTTTCCATAGAGACGAGCAGCAAGCCCAGCACGCAGAATAGCCCCAGCTCGTGGATCAAGGCTTCTACCCCCATTGGGCCCTGTAGGCAAACAGGTGCAAATAGACTATCTGTGAGACAAGTGCTTATTAAAAGAACAGGGAAAGGCAACAGGGAATTATTTTATATCCTGGTCTAGTGAGAAGAACATAGTCACGGGGCTGGAGTCTGGTAGATCCCAATGACATACGTGGGCACACGGTATGTCTGTGGATCTGTGATTTTCAAAGACACACGAAAGCCTGAGGTTCTCAGGTGTCCATACATCAACCCTAACATACACAGAAAAGGGCCACCTATCCCTGGAACCATGGCTCATTCCACAATGAGCTACCAGCAAACAGTGCCTTACTTTTGCACTTCCCACTGACTCCTCCTGCAGCCCTGCAGAGAAAGAGCTTTAATTTGCACTTCCAGAGGCATAAATCCCCCCCACATTTTATCACAAGAGCAATGATGATGTGTTGTGTCATTTATCCTCACACCAACAGGAGTGATCACACAGAGGTAGAGTCCCTATGATAGCAACAACTCCAGGAGCAATTTCCAACTCTGGTATCCTGGACCAAGTGGCACAAAATTCTTCCCCACCTCTCAAGTTCCTGGAACATTTATGAAATATTTTTCTTCCTCTTAACACACATCAATAAAGTCTCTGCTGGTGTCAGTAGGCACTGCTAAAGTTAACTGTTATCAGACCACATGTTTTTCAATGCAAGTAACTTTCTTGCTCTTTTTGCTAAATGGAATATAATAAACTTTAATTCAAAGATGTCCATGAACATGTTTTCGACCACAGACATTTTTTCCCCATTATAGATAAAGCAAAGAGGACTGGACCAATGCATTCAACAGAAAAATATGTTGACAAGATCTCTGAGTCATTACAACAAAATGCAGCATAATACACTGAAAATAAGATTATGCTATACAAAGAAACACAAGCAAGATCTATTCAAGCAAACATCTCTCTGGATGAAAACATCTCTTTTCATATATTTCACAGAGGGAAATTATTGAAGCCCAAGAAAAGGAGAAGGTGGAAATTTTCCATTGACACAAAAATATTGATGTAATGTATAAATACATCTGTAGGCATACAAAACACCTATGGAAGCTAGATAACCACCAATAATTATTCTGACCTTAGAAATAAATAAGCAAATGCATTCAAAAATATTTTTATACTATATGTGAAAGATAAGTATTTTAAACAAATGCATATACCTCCTTACATAATGTAGTTTAATGTGTGTTTATGTCCATAATGCAGCAGTTGTACAAACATACACCATATAAAGCTGCTTGACATGGTATAATTTGCCATTACATGACATCCAAATAGTCTAATTTAAACCATCTGGCCACGAGTGCAAATTCATGCCCTCAACAGCTAAGAAGCACCAGTTTTAAAGTGTTCATGTTATTTCGTTTAGCCCCCCGGAGTAACTGCATTTTTAGAGCTCATGACAACTTGTTTTATTTCCCGAAACCTCTTCTTCAGGACGAGCAGCGCCTGCTGCCTGGAAAACCACCCCACACAAATTTTTGTCGTCATCAGTTAGCATGTAGTTCTGTGCATTGTTCATTGTGCAGAATCCAAGCCCTGCCCGGAAAACAAATTATTAATTTGCTCCTCCTTTTTTTTTTTTTTTCACTGCGTTGTCACCAGAAATTCGGATATTCTTTTTCCAGTGCTCATTGCCTGATTTCTCAAACACCGATGTGAGGCATGGTGGCGTTATTAGACAGGTTACATAGGATTAATGCAGGGGGTTGTGAGCCATTTCTCCAGACTTGCATTCAACTGATTTAGTGACAAGGTTATCCTGCATTTGCAAGGGAAAACGAGTCTCCAGGAACATTCATAGCACCGTCTCCTTTGTTTTCAAAGCACAAGCCACCATAGACAAGGATGAGGGACAGCAGAAGAGACTGAAGCCCACTTTCCTTGTTCAACATGGAAAGTTTTGCTTAGACTCAGATTGGAAAACATTCTCTTGCTCAGCCCAGCTGTAGTTCCTGCTGCTTTAATCAGTCTCCGTGTACACTTTACACCCCGAAGTCCTGAATTCTCATTAATGCAGTCGCAGGACATTCTGGAGACCTCAACTAGAGGCATTTTCAGAGGAGCTGGCAGTGTGCTCAGAGAAACAGCTGCGACCAGCCCGGGGACAGAGTGTGAAATTGTGGTCCCTACTCGGCTGGTGAAAGAGTTTCAGCAGAGTCCAAGATGTGCTTCAGCTTTCTCTGAGGGCTGTTAGTGTTCTGCAGTGATTCACAAGAGCGCAAAACTTGGTGTTTCTTCTGTGGCCTGGCAGGAATTTGGGGTTAATGCATAGATGCTAACCTCTTTTATTCTTCCTTGCTTTGTAGTGCCCCATGGTGGTGAGCCCGGAATTGTAGGGCAAACCTCAGGGTTACATTTAGGTTCTCCTCAGACAGGGAGGAGAAGACAGCTGAGATGGGAACAACAAGCGGTGACTCTGAAAGCTCTGATGGAGCCCTGAACTGCCTCTATAGGATTGATTGCAGAGAATTATTCCTTCTCTTCCACAATTAAAGCAGAAAACATGCTTATGCAGCCTAAGAGGCATTGGCAGTAGAGACAGGAAAGTGCTGCTGGAGCACTCAGTGCTTCCCTGTGAAGGGTTTCCCCTTGCACCCCCATAGGTGGGTGTCTCACTGCCCTAACTGTGCTACTTTTGCTGCTCCAAAGCTAGACTACTTTTTGTAAGGAACAGGAGGACACTAAGTCCACTGCTGTTCACTTTAGGTACAACAATCTCAGTAAAACTCAGTTAATGAACAGCATAAAAACGGCCATCTGGTTGATTTTTGTTCCCTCTCGGGCTATTCCACTAAGCCCTGCCTGCCAAAGCTGCCTCCCAAAAACACAGATCCAAACTTTGTGCTCCTGCCTTCCCAACCCAAACCATTGGGCATTCCGGTTGCCGAGCAGTTCTTGGAATTTTTTGTGTCTATTTTGCTCAAAGCCAGGAATCTCGGCAGCTCTGCTGACAGAATAAGTGCAAGGATGCAGAGGAGGCAAAAGCCTTTTGCAAAATGTGTTTATATTCATCGTCGCTGGAGCAGCACAGATATCTTCCCACTTGTCTTTAGGATAACAATAGAACTGCCTTGTCAAGGAGCCAGCAAAACAGCTCAAAAGCGGCAGCCCAAAGGAGCAGAAACGTTCCAGATAGCAAACAGTGGAACCTGTATCTGTTCCCTGCTGGGCACCACAGCAAGTCAGAGAGGAATCCCTCCACACAAACAACATCCTCCATTGATATGTAAGATTTTCGCCTCTTTCCTTGTGAACCATAACATTTGGGAACCTGTGCAGATCGACACAGTAGGACACGGTTTGAGCCAAAGATCTGCCAACGGCCCCACGGGGTTGCCAGCTTTGCAGAATATGTGAACGAGGACTGGGGCTTCGGGAAGCATGTGAAAACCATGCTGAGAGCCAACAGGAAATCTGGGACTCCTCAGGCAACACGATGTATGCTGCCATGGAATAAGGAGATGTTCTCAGGGGTAACCAAGGCAGGCTCACGTCTGGACCTGGCAAGTGAGGAAGAGTGTAGGGAGAAAGTAGGGGAAGAATAAAAATGCTTCTTATTTAGCTAAATGGATAGAGGATGGAGTGAAGTGAAGGTCAGGACACACAGCAGTAGGAAGTAGGATGTTCTCCATTCTTAAGGGATTCAATAGTCTAGGACACAACAAAAGGTGCTGGCTTAAGTTTGCTGTTTTTCTGCTTAGCAACTAACAGCTGTTTTTAACACCCAAATACCTCATCCTGGCACTAAAATAAACAAGAGATCTAATCCCAATTCTATCTGGGATCTTGCACTGGGGAGGCTGCCTATAAAATGGGATGTCAGACTTTTTTCCATGGTTGCAAACCTTACATGGGGAGGGTGTTTATTTCTGCTGCACTGTGGCCCAGGGAGCAGGGTGAGGGGTAGTAACCACCCCAGCCTTGGTCTAGGAACTGCACTGTCCGTGTCTGAAAGACAGAGCAGAGCTGGATGCGAGGTGAGGAGGTCGACATCATGCAGTCAGAGGTGGGAACAGAATGGATTAACACTAACCAAGCCAGAAGGACAAGAACTGATAATTGTAGGAGCACGTTGCAGGGAGAGAGCCAAGAAGAGAGAGCGAAGAAGAAGGTAACAGGGCTAGGAGCGTAATGAGAAACTACAGAAAACTCCTAAGAGCTCAGCTCTGCCATACTGACACAAAACCTGTGAGACAGGGAGAAGTTTTTCTTAAATCAGAAATTCACATTTTAAAGCTGCACCTTGTAAGCAACGAAGCACTTTTTTTACCTAGAGATCTGAAATGTCACATCTTCCCTTCAGTGACATTTTGGTGACAAAATGCAGCTGCGCTTTGAAAGCAGTTTTTGCTTTTCACCTTGTCACTTTTCAGAACATCTGTAAAACATCGTGCTTTCAGGGGGTTGAGCTGTCTTTGGAGGATCACGCTCCTTCGCTGCACTAAGAACACTTTTGAAGAGCTCAGAAACCAAATGTGTTTCTTTGCTTGACTAGAGGAGGAATTGAGTTAAAAAGTGCATGTTGTTCTGGTTTAGTTCTGCATGAAACCATCCTTACCAAAGCCAGGCTGTGAGAGTAAGAATAAAAGAGTTTATGCCAGGAGAAGATGGGGTAAATCATTCCCTTGGCTGAAGGTGATAGACCTCTCTGGTGGGAACATTCCTCCAACTGAGAATAATAAACTGTGCTCGTATTTGGAAGCAAGGTAGAAATTTAGCCCTGTGTGAGTGACCAAAGGAAAAAGGATGTTTTTGTGAAGTTTATAAAAACTGCCTTGGTGTCTCAGTGTTCCCTTAGTCTTCACCTGGAAGCTTTCTGCATGCGAAGCTATAGTAGGTGGTAACAGAAAATAAAAATACACAGTATTATCCTGCAGACGTTCTTCATGCCCAATAAAAGAATATGAACCAGCACTGACAATCCAGGAGGATGCAAAACCAAAGCAATCATGCTTTGGACAGCTGTTACAGAGAATAACAAAGTGTGGAGAGATGTTAATCAGCAAATGCAAACATCAACCAAATTTATTATTTCCCAGGCCAGTGCTTTGCAACTGTGACATGTAAAGGTCTTTTTTATCACCTGTTTTTTGTAGGCGAGATAGTTGATAGCTTTGCAGAGTTACACTGGTAATGTCTTTGCTAGAGGTAAGGGACGGCAGGGAATCAGAATATACCAACATTCTAATTGTCATCAACCACTCTCTATCCTCTAGCACTCAAACTTCTGCATCTAATTGAAGATATAACAAGAAAGCCTTTTGCTCTTCTCTAAGTGAATACAGAATTTGTGGAAACAAGGGTCTTGTACCAAGGTTAGATTTTGTAATATTGGAGATAAATGATGTGCTACCTTGTGATTTTACCAATACCACCACTCGTTTCACCTGCAGCATTCCTGTTTATAGTCTAGCCCTCTATGTATCTTTGTCAATGAATTGCAAACCTGATTTTAAACTACAGCTTCCAATTTAACCATGGGCCTTGTCCAGCTCTGTTCACAGATTATGCAGAGAACACCAGGCCTGTTAATGTTAGAGAGCATAAGAAATACTGGATGTACACTCAGCTCACACTTACCCAAAGTAATAGGGAGGGCTATAACGTAGACACATCAAAAACATCACCGAGTACAAAAAACATATTAAATAAGCTGTAAGAACATAGGAGCAGGCAAGTTACACTGCAGAAAAAAGGGACAGTAGGACAATCTTCTACAGTGTGCCAGTTTACTTGCAGAACCCACTCCCGTGGGGCACCACAGCGCAAACCAGGGTTTGACAATGATAAGAGAAATAGAAGTTGTTGACAGTTAACATAAGCTTGGATAAAAATGTCAAGGCTGATCAACCCCCACAGCTATAGTTTTGAAGCCAATTACATCTCATGGTATTTTATAACCTTCCCTATACACTTGTGGCTGGTCACAGAAACCTTCTGAGACCCAGGGGTGGGAGACTTGAATCCTTGGGCTCATCGAGGGGGGTGAGTCTGTTTTTCATACTATCTCCCTCATTTTCTGCAATGTGTGAGGTTTTAACAACACACATAGAGGTCAGAAGATGATGATGCTGCCTCAGACATGAAACTCCAGTCCCTACTGGGGCTCTGACCCACATCAGCACAGCCACACAGAGGCTCAGGGCATCTGAGAAGTACAGACAACTTATATTTCACCAAAGCTCTTGAAAAGCTGCTTTTTATGCGAGCAGTTGTCTTGGCAAAGCTTTTCCCGCTCACCCCTCATGAGAAAACGATGGCTCATGAAAGCACAGGTTCCCTCCAAAAACACACACTCCATTTCATAGGGTGGCTCATATCTCAGCTTAGACATCTTCTCCTGCAAGAGCAGGAGAAGTGCATCCATGCTGGGGGAAAACAGAACCAAGGGGGTTGCCTACAGGCAGATGAAGAGATACCCCTCCTTCGACCAGTGGCCAAGCGTCTCCAACAAGTAGGGTCCTGGACTGAGACACTTCCCTTCCTTCTGCTCTTCCAGAGCATTTACTGAGCAGACCCAGCTCCTCACCGATCTCAGCCTCAAGAGTTTTTTGTCACTTCCCTGCGAGTGCTTAAGGGTCCTGGTGAAGACAGTTTGACAGGGAGGAAGTGGCTGCTTCCAGGCAGATCTGTTTACTCGCCCCTCTCAGCCCTGGGAGCGGCAGCGTGCGCGGCTGGGGCTCTCCTCGCTCGCAGACTGACAGCCCTGTCAGGTCCCATTCATTGCGAAGCCGCCGGTTCCTCACACCTCCCTGGCTCCCCCGCCGAACTCAGCGAGAGCTCGGGAGCCCAGACTCTGCCCTCAGCCGGGGCTTGGTGACTGATGCACAGCGGCAATTGCCGGCGCTCATCGCCGAACGGTGAAACTTCGTTTCGTAAAAAGGCTTTTTAGGGTGGGAGGTGCAGGTCGGGACTCCTGCACGCTGATGCTTTCAGAGACAAGCCAGCGGGGAGCTCGTACCAGCAACCCCAGCCCAACAAGTCGCTGCTGGTTGGATTAAAGAGGAAAACAAGCCCATGCATCTCTCTCGTTAGTTCAAGCTGTTCTTACCTGGAGGGTGGAGAGAAGGACTTGCAAGCCACTGGCTTCTCGTTCTGCCATGCTGCTCCCCACTCACACTCCCTCTTTCTAGCAGCAGACAGAATGCAGCTCGACAGCCAAGCTGCCAACTTGCCTTGCTGCTGCCCCTGTGCCGTTTAAGAAACGAAGAAGCTAAACACAGATCCCCAGCCACATGCACGCTGCTACCACCAATAATCACAGCAATGCAACTCTAGACCTCAGCAGGAGAGATAAATGTACCCCCCCGCTCCCTCCCAGCTCTCCCACTGTGACGAGAAGATTAATTCCTATATAAAGAATCCCGGGGATTAAGTAAAGTGCTCAGGAAAGGTCTGGGTGCTTGGTGTGTGGCAGGGGGAGTGTGGGGAGGGTGGCAATAGCAACAAGAAAGCAGAAGAGCTACAAATCTCAAAGAAAGCCAGGGAGAAGGGAGGGAGCGTACTGGCTGCCTGACAGGCATTCCCAGCTGACCTGCTGATCCGTTCCAGACCCTGCGTGGACTCCTCTCCATTTGATTCTCTTCCAGTGAAATTGGAGACGCAGGGAAGGCAGAGTGAGCGAGAGAGATGCCCTCGGTCTTAACGAGCGCTGACAACGAACGGAAGATACACCCGGCATGAGGGACAGGTGGAGCGGGTTCGCCAAGGCTCTCAGAGGGTTTTTGGCTTCCAAGCCCAGTGTTTCTCCCAAGTCACAGCTGCTGTGGCCACCAGTAGTGCCCCGATGAGTGGCCAAGGGGCAGGGACTACCTGAGGGGCATCTTGTATCAGCACAGCGAAGGCCAGAGAGGAAAGACACCCCTGCAAGGGGCAGTGTGGGAGAGAATTTGCTCCAAGGGCCACTACGGTATCTCACACATGCCTTTCTCAGTCTACAAGTATAGTAACTCCGAGCCTAGTTCATTCCCTGGGGCACAAGCCACGCCATAGTACAGTTGTAGTTGTAGCTCGAATTCCTAGGAGGGCACGGAGTCCACTTTTAGCTTCAGCTGAATGATATCAAAGGACTTGGTAAACAAGGAGGAGCAGGTAAAGAAGATGAGTAGAGGTTTAGATGAGGATTTTCCAGTTTTCAGTGTGACAATGTCGATTACTCCAAAGCAAACATTTTTTTCAGGAATGCAGCTATTTCACTTCAGTTTTCTTAACACCAAGATAGCATTGTTTGTCCAGAGAGACATCACTCCTGGGTGGTTCAAAGGCTGACAGTGGAGACAATTACTTGATACGCAGAAGATGAAGGCTAGATCTTGTCTTTCTAATATGAGGTCATTAATTCCAGTCTTTCACCTCTCGAATAAGTACTACTTTATTCTGGTGTGTGACTTTTTGGTCCCTCCAGTAGGAGCTTTTCCACTTTGAATGAATCACTAAGGGGTTTTGAAGCAGTAGCCTGAAGGCAGAGGCTTACAGCACTCAGTACCACACCAGGACATGCTAGACAGCCAAGTTATGCAAGCTTTCCTTTGCTGATGTCAATGAAGCAATCACAGACCACAGATGAAACCCTAATCTTTTAAGAAGCAGTTAAATTAAGAATGAAAAGCTTCACTCTTGGCCAAAGACCATTTTCACGTGATTATCATTACACTGTGCAGAACCTTCATTGATCAAGTGCTTTAGGCAAATGGTATGGCAAATCCTCCCCAGCTCAGCCCAGCAATGTGTGAACAAGTGACACAAGCATGACATTCCTTGGTTTCTGTGTGTGCCAGGGCCCCAGGATGTCAATACCAAGTTATAAAATAAACCAGATTAAAATACCTTTGCCATAATTATGGAGACACAGTAGCCCATTCAGAGAGAATGCCATAAGGACCATTGATTGATGGGTAAGATGCTCTATAGATGACCATGCAGAATAAGAAGAAAAAGTCTATGGATTCCTTTCCTATGGAAATTCAGTTTCAAAGATTTTGGTTTTCATCAAAAAATGTTTGATTTCAATTAAAAGGAAAAATAATCTGTCACACTCCATGAAATACCATATTTTAGATAAAGAGCTTAGAGCACTGAATTTTTGGCCATTTTGGATGACCTCTCTGGGTAATGAAAAATTGACAGTTCAGGAAGGACATAGAGGGGTGTCTCCATCCTTCCCTTGCAAAAGGGTTCATCCTAAGGGCAATGGAAACATCCAGTGCCAGTCTTAAATTCTCCAAGAGTTAACACACTTGATGAGTGATGTTGAGGCAACGCTCTGAGTTTTTTTCACATCAGCAGGACTCAGTAAAATCTAATAACACAGTGTATACAAGGAGGGGAGAGAATCAAGGGAATGCAGGTACAGTGTCCTTCAAGGGAATGCAGGTCCAGTGTCCTCAAATGGGCTGGGAAGGAGGAAGGTGGGTAATAGGTTTTATGAGCAGTGTTAACACACTATGTCTTTCTCAAATAAGTACACTGACAGAAAATTACTTCAGAGCTAATTAGAAGCTGTTTAAAGGAGCTCTTCTGCATTGTCGCTTCGTTCTCTTTCTTCTGACAATCGTGTACCTGTCACTAGTAATGTGTGGAACTATTAATTCCTGCCGTGTGGATTTTCAGAAGGCAGCAAGAGCTGATGGATGCAAGCAGGCAACGGCTGCCAGCAGCCTTGCATCCCCTCCCCTACCACATCACACAGCCCCAGTTCCCAGCCCTTTTGCGCTAGGTCAGATTCACATATTATCTCATGGTGATCCCCTCTCCCTGTTGCATCAGAAAATGCTTTCTACCCTACCTAGAACACAACATTGGCCTCTGTTATAAGATCCCAGCTTCCACATGCCCTTCCCAGAGCCCAGTGATCTGGTTCCTCCTCTCTCTGTGAAGAAGCTTTAGGAACAATTGCAAAACTTTCACTGTAAGTATGTCAGCCCAAGAGGAAGGGAACAGCGAAGCTTGGAAGCTTGGGGGTGAAAAGTCTCTTATGTTCTTCAAAATTTTGCAGTAGTTAGCTTGGTTGTGCCCAGAGAGTATCAGAAAGCATCATGTAACATAAAGTTCTGGAACTTGCATTTGATTTGAAAACAAGACACATTGAGAAGAGTGATTAACAAATGAAATGCTAATGAAAGTCCCCAAAAGTGACAGTGATGCCTACATTGATGTAAGATGTTCAGCAAAATGCCTTTGAAACTAAATTCCCAGCTATAAATCTCAGAGGCCTCTAATTATTCCATAGCCATTACTTCCACATTTTGTTGACTTTCCAATTTTGTTGTTTCTACAAATAAGAGGTCCCCCACTGCAACACACAGGCTGAACAAAACAGGAGACCTACACAGAGATAAATGCCAGAAGTAAAGCATACAGTTTCTCCCTTTCCATTCATATTACACTGCCAACCCAGTCTGAAGATTAGCTTGTTAGTTTATATTGATGTCGCTGTTGTATCCCCTGTGCCCTTAAGTTTATGTGATACTTAAACAAAATGAAAATTAAACTCATGACTCCAGCTTCCTACAAGAACCAAAGTTAATGGTCTTGTGGGGAGGACAGGGGATTAGAAGCACAAAGGCAGGACCTCTGGGCTCTCTGCAGGTGTTGCACAAGCTCAGACCAGTAATTTTCTTTTCTTGTGCTCCAGGGCTCAGACATAAAAACAAGTCAGAGATGTCATCTGATCTCCAGTAAATATGAGTACATACTTTTAGTTCATAGCAAAGGGAAGATAATTCAGGGTCATTTTACCTGCATTAAAAGATCACTCAGACCAATTATTTCACATTTTATGAGCATATGCAGAAACCACTACCATGGATCAGCTGACACTAAGTAATATATTAACCACAGAAACTTTTTCCTGTTTCTAAACCTCTGTTTTCCCTACTTGTGAAATTTTGAAGTTTTTCTCACAGAGATGTAGTACAACTATAAAATTTGCAAGCCTTCATCTAGACACATTATACAGAATAAAATAAAAAAAAAAAATCGTTCAGCTAAAGCATTGCATTAGAATGATTTGAAGTGAAAAATCTCCCGGATGAGATAATCTTGAAATTTTCCTTGTGAACAAAGTGATGAGAGGAGGACAGTAGTCCTCTGCCAGGTACCTAGCAACCATAGCTGCAGGGACTGGTAAATTAAAAGTGGGAAGCCCATACAAGAATTTAACATATTTCAATAAAATTGTCCCATGTTATTTTCACATTTCCACTGAGTCTGTCACCTCCAAATCATAACTCAGCCTGTTCTTACCCAGCTGAACCCACATTTCAAAGTATTTTAGAGGCTAAAGAAAAATTAGCCCAAATAAGACTTAAACACAGGAAATGCAGCACCAGAATTAATACTAACAGAATAAAGTGACCTGCCAAAGCCAAGCTTCACATTTCCTGTCTAGAGTCTGTACCAATATGCTGCAGAACTCATTCCATTTTTGGACATTAACATTAAATGGAATCCAAATAACGAAAATCAGCTTGGAAACCTGTGATTAACCTAAGGATATTTTCCTTCTGATTCTCAAAAAATTGACACCAGTTTTGCACTTACATTCCACACCTGGTTTCTAATAGGATTATTTTAATTTTTAAACCGGTGAGATAGATAAGAGGACAGTCAGGTTCCATTAAAAATTGGGGGGTGGGGGGGAAGGTGTAATTGGATAAATTATCCATTCCAAAGCCAGACTGAGTTTTATGAAATGCAATTGAAATATCACTGTGTAAAATGCCCAGTTAATTGTCCATGTTTCACTTATACTAAATGGTGGAATAAGTTCTCCTGTCAAAATTACATGTAGCCAAGAAATGTATATATTTTAATGTAGGAATATTGCTTTTTCTATTTGGGTACTCTTTTCCCTAAAAAACCCTTCATTTTCATTATCTTTCTTACAAGCACAATGCTCATCGTAAGCAATCACCAAAACAAAATTAATAGATATGAATGTGGAGAAGAGCTGATCTTCCTTTTGTGAATGTCTATGTAGAGGTTTACTCCTCTGAGCAACATCACACCCCCTGAAATAATTTACTCTTCTACGGTAGTGAAATGGTTAAAATGGAAGTGAAAACACAAGTCATGACACTGAAATTGATTTTCAGAGGCTGCTGGAAGTGACCCAAGGCTCTTGCAGCCACTGGATGGGAAGTTAATATCTTCTGGGTCAGAAACAGACCAGTGGAAACTGCTGGTGTTACACTGGATTAATATGAGGCTGGTCGTGTTGAGTGCCTGGGGCAGAGAGGGCAACAGACAGGTTTAATCAGAGCTTTGTTTCTCTGGAGACATCCCTCTCCATTCTGCCTCTCATTTTGTCACCGTGCAGCAGAACAGCCTGGGGAACATCGGCTGGGGGACAAACTGCAGTTCTTTTTCACAGCAGCGTGATGACCAAGGGTATAGGATGTACAAGACCAAAGGGCTGCTGGTTTGGAAGCTACTCTGGATACGTGATATGCTGTATCAGGGTATGACACAGGATATTTTGTTGCATCACTGTTCTGTTTTACTAGTGCTCATAGGCGTGCTGTCATAGGTGTGCCCAATTCTTTGTCTCCAGGTTCCTAAAACCTACAACCAATTACATAGGCATTAATAGAATCAAATAAAGAAACCGTCTCTCCTGCAATAAGATGCTAACCCAGGCTTGAAAACACACCCTGCATTTGCAGCCTAGGCTCAAATAGCATTCACATCACTTCTACACACTTTGCATCTCTTTTGGAACAACAATGGACAATATTTTGGCAAATCAAACTTTGAGCTGTTGATCAATTCAGCCATGAAATGTTTCATAAACCCTGAACAGAAGCATGCTGGCTCAGTGCCATGCTGTTTTTTCTTTCATTTAAGAAGAAAAAATGTCATTTGTCTAGTAAAATGTATGTTTCTTACACCTTGACAGATTGTCAAGTGTTCTGATATATACTTTGTTGGGCTCTTATTTAAATCTAGTTTATGAAAAGCCAGTCATATATTAAATATACATACCCAACTTATTTTGAGAAAGATGTATTTAACCACTTGACTGCTGCCAGATGTTCCCACTTTGTGGGAGCCCCTTGCTGTGTGGTTCAATGCCTCAGATACAGCAGGTAGACAATACTTGTTCTTCTCCAGAATTCTACAAGAATGCCCAAGTCAGACCTACCTATTGTGTAACTGATTGCTCCCTGTCCACCAAGAGAGGAGACACCTGCTATGTCAGTGAATCCGTGAGATACAGGCAGGTAGAGTCCCTTGCTGGGCAGCTGAGTCGTCTGGCTGCTGATAGAGCATACACAGTGTGGGGCTGACTATCCCACCTCCGGCCGAATAGCCCATAATGCCAGTCTCATGTTGAAGGACAACAGTAGGGATACACTGAAGAAGCAGGGGAGGAGGGTGACATAATAGCAAAATAGTTGAATTAGCAGTGTGGATGCTTTAATCCTCTTTGTCAGGTCCCTAGGCAGCAGTACAAGGCAAAGGCCCCTTGTTTTGATGCTCACAGCTCACTAAATGTTGCCGCTGGACAAAACATCTCCCCGTTTTCCCGCAGACATAACTATGTCAAGATTTTCGATTGCTTATAAAAGGAAACCATTCTTTTTCCTACCCTGACAGCCAGATTCTCCTTTTCTTTGTCACTTGTGTCATCGGTTTTGTCTGCTTAAAATGTCTCTATTCTCATTTAGAAGTATGCGGCACCCACATTGCAAAAATGTGGGTACAGCCGTAAGTGCAAGAAAAGGAAAAATCTGTTTGGTTGAATGTTTAAGGAAATGGACTTTATTCCAGTACATAAAGGTTTCACATTAGCAGAACAAATTGTATTATATGTCTTTTCTGTTTATCACACGTTTAGCATCTCTGACACACAGCAATATTCAGTATGCAAGGGTGCCAGAAAAGGAGGTGACTCTGAAAGGATAAGAAACAAAGAAAAGGGAGAGAATTCAACCCAAATGAGCGATCTGGGGGGTTAAGAATTTTAAAAAGCCCAGCAAGTGGAGGAGAATGTGGACCATTGGGCTTTTATAGGTGATGACAACTCAGGACATAGAGAATTAACTCCAAAAGGGATTCCACACCCCAGTATTTGTAGAAACCTATCTGGGTTTGTAGCCAGTCCTCCTTCTTCTTGTTTTGTTTTGATTGGCACAGGCTTAAAAAATGAATGAGTATCAGTCATCTTCCAGTTCAACACAGAGCTAAACTGGATGAGCAAGAGCAGCCATAAAAACACAAAGAGCAAAAAAAAAACCCAAAATGCGGGAGTGGAGGGGGTTGGCTTGCACAGGTGACTGAAGTCTGGTAATGCTATGCTGTTAGCTCATATTTAGTGCTATGCAAATTAGCTTGGTTAAAGCAATGGCTGAAAGGCATTTTCAAAGGATTTTGAAAGAGGAAGCACCAAAGGAAATAAGACAGTATTTTTGACCACCAGACCTCTAAACTTGACCTTCACAGTATTAACAAGCTCTGTGGCCCCCTATCAGTTTGTAAGCACTTTATCCCATTCAATCAATTTTTCCAGCAACAGTAGTCTAACTGAACTTTATTAATTGTATTTGACAATCAATACTGAATGACTTTCTCTACGCACCTACCCCGATGCATCAGAAGCCATCAGAGTGTCTGCTCTCTAAGTCTAAGCTGCAAAAAGGCAGACTCCCAGAAAAATTCCTCCTTTATCCATCTCATGAGGCAGAAAGGACCAAGACGATGGTGAGAAAACTCCTATCCTGTTTCCCCTGGGCCTGTCAGATAGGGTTTTCTCTAAAGCTGCAGTTGAATTCTTCAAGTCTGAAAGAGTTTCAGTGCATATACCGTGATTTGGCTAAGACTGAGTCTGAGTAATAGTTTGTGACCTAATAAACTTAGCAGTGATCAGAGGCCCGTCATCATCGAGGGCTGCATGAGAAACACAGCTGGAACTGAGGATGGCCCATTATTTACAATCCTGCATCATTAAAATCCTCCCCATCCTGAATGACGGGTGGTTCACTTGCGAATAGGAATACAACAAAATGTGAAATGCAGGGAAATTTGCACTGCGGGGAAGGAAATCATCTCAGAGACAGAGAAGCAGTAAGACTGAGGGGCAGCATTTGCCTGCATTTTGCTTTGACTGATTGAAAGCAGGCAGGGTTCCCGGAGACTTGGCTCTGGAAGCAATTTAAAAGGATCTCTTAGAAGGGTAGGTCCTTCTGACTTCCCTCCATTCCATAGTACTCAGAAATTACATTCCACCTCTTCACCCTTTGGTTGTGCAGAAAAGTGGCTTCTTGGAAACGCTCCGGGAAGGAAGCAGTTCAAAAAAGCTGGCCCAGTTTCTCACATCCATGAACCCAATGGAAACAATAACTACTAATATTAATATTATACTGGGCCATATTATGCCCACAGATCCTGTCTGTAATTCCAGGCTATGGCCTCTGCTCCCCATCATTGGGCCGTTTTCCCTACCTCTGATTTCTTCTGCCTCTCTGGAGGAGAGGGCTCCCTTTTGCAGACCCGCTAAAGAAGACAGCTCTATGCAATTTTGGAAGAGTCCTCCTATGAAAGTGCAAACCCTGAGGAAATAATCCTGGGCAAAAGCTGTACCTGGAAGCAATAGAGTCACTTAAGGCTGCCTTCCTATTGCATGCATTTTCTTAGTTGACCAGCTCTGTCTGAGAGCACAGGCTTTCCAACTGAAGTAGTTGGGGCAATCTTTTTCAGTCTACTACAAAAGCCTTTTCCCCATCAGTGGCACATACTGCATGTCTCATTTATATTCAGCCACCTATCTTTACAAAAATTCCTAGGAACTGCATTATCTTTGGGATTGCTGCTTCTCTGTAAAACTCATTTTGAAATAGGCCAATGAGTTCCTAAGTTTTAAGGGCAGGAGGAATAAACCCAGAAAGGGCAGGATTGTATCAACTGTGCTTCCAAAGAAAACTAAACTAAAGAAGAGCTATTAGAAGAACAATCACTCAATGCCATTGTCACACAATCTCTGAATATATCAATAATGTGACCTACTGGTGTAGGTACGTTACTGGTCCCTCCTGCAGACACTTAGGGTGGTTGCTGTGAACATGACATAATTGCTAACAATCCCCAGACTAGTCCTCTTGTTCAAGTTGTGGCAGCTCATCCTTTTAGCTGTGGATGTGCCTGGTACATTCCCTGGTGTGCCCATCAATAGCACTTGACATGTGCAAAATGCAGTAAATATTAATCCATCAAGTCTCACAACTCCCTCTCAGGGAGTTAGGCAATCGGTTTTTTTCCAGCTTACACTTTGTGAAGCCAAGGAGGAGTCTCTCAAGGACACGCACAGCATCAGTGATGGAGGCAGGAGGAGAATACAGGTCACACTACCCCTGGTGCCAACCATGGGAAAAGTCAAGGCCGCGATACCTGGGATGGAAATAAAAAACAACTGTCATCTATTCAGCTGTTGATTTTTTCTCCTGAAAGTCAAATGGACTGTGGCCGGGTGTACATTTCAAGCAGGCAGCCCTTATTACTGATGCCTGAGTGTTCATCTGAACATCTGCACCCTTTGTCCTTTGGGTAGCATTTGGCCAGCTTTTGTTTTGTCCCAGCAAGCTTGTATGTGAATCTGCCTTGTTCTGAAGACAAGCTCAGTGAAATTGTGAGATTTTTGACTCGTTTGTAATGAAAACTTGCCTCAAAGGCCAGCTTCAACTAAAAGTGGCCGCAGAGGTTCATATCTCCACCTTTCTTATTGCAATGTGGAGCCAAGCGTTGACTTTTCCAGGACCCATCCCTGGGGCTGCTGGTGGGACAGTTCTGGCACCTGTAAGAACTTGGCCTCTCAGATAGAAGCCAAGACTTTGTGAATGCAGACTTATCCTGGGGGAAGTGGGCAAACGAATACACAGCCAGGCAGAGCCATGTGAAACAAACTGCCTCTCAACTTCATTATCATAAGCGTTTCTTGTTCAGCTCATTACATGAACCCAGTTCTCCATGTATTTCCTCAGCATTTGTTAGGGGAGGGGAGCTCCACGGCCTGATATATCCACTTTACCTCCCTCCTCCAACTGAAAACTCTTCAATCACTGCCATCTCTTTTACAGGAAAAACCTTCGTTTCATTAAAATTTAATTATTGGTTTAATTAAAATAGGCAAGCAGCAGTGTGAGATGTGTATGTTTTTTTATGGCTGAAGGAGATTGTAAAGTCCTCATTCATTTCCCAAAGTAGCTTCCGCAAAAAATTGGGCTGCCTTTTTATAGGCCAATTCTCAATGCTGCTTTCAAATGGATCCCACAGCCATTCATATAGATTAATTCGGGCAGTGAATCAGATCCTGCTCATTGGCTGCCTTTCAGAACATACTGACGATGCCCCGGGAGCCCTGCGGTAGAGCCCTGAGAGCTGATGGGACTCTCCAAATGATTAATTAATCCTCATCCAGGCATTTTTCAGTTCCGTCTTAATTTATTCACAATGCAAAACAAATTTACTCTTGGTGAAATGGGCCAGATTGACAAGCCTTGTGTGACTGACAATTGCCCTGATATTCCCACAGAAAGTGTGAACAGGGCAAGGTTCTCCTACACTGGTGAAATGTGCTGTGACACAGGAGACAACCTCAAAAGATACTCAGACCCTCGTTTCTCTGCTAAAACCGATCGCTGGAGGGGTAAGCCCAGTGTCAGGCAACCCTTGGCCCTACCAAGACTTAACGGCAAAACCCTTATTATTTTTTAGAAAGACAAAAACACAGTGGAGCCTGTCTCGTCTCTCAATGGCTTCTCCAGCATCCCAGTCCCCTTATCCAGCATCTCAGAAATAAAAGCCTACACACAGTGGGAAATCAGCACAAAGCAGACAACACAAAAAACTTGGTGCAGGCCACCATATGAAGAGGTCTCCAGGTGACCTGTGGAAAAGGTAGGGAAGGGAGAGTTACACCCTGCACTGGGTGGAGGTATTTTAGTGGTAGAGAGAGCACCACAAGAAGACTAGCATGAGAGGTCCTAGTGCAGTCACGTTTTCCCTGAGAAACAAATCCATCAGTTGCTAATGATTTTGAAGTAGTTAAAGTGGATTTGACCTCTCAACAGAGACATGAATCTTTAGACTCTCTGAAATCCCCAAACCATCTCGTCATTGGGCTTTTGTAATCACTCTTCTCTTTGCACCAGTGAATTGAGTTTCAAAGAGCTGCACCGCTCTTTGTAAATGCTGGTGGTTACAAAATAATCACAACAGAAAGGGGACTACTGAAACTTTCAAATATTTTCAGCTCATGCTTCCAGGCAATACTGGGCTGCCTTCCCAAGGTTTTGCAATCTTCAGATCTCTTAGGCCATAGTCCAGAAAGAAATGAGAGAAGTAGCCTTTCATTTAGAAGCAACCCTCCAGACACTTTTGCAAGTACCTGCAATGACCTTCATTTCCCCAGCCCTCTCCAGCAAGAACTAGCTGAAAATGCAAGTAAAGCACAGGGCTGGGAACAGAGTGTGCTGTTTCAAAAGGCTTTTACATCCCCTTTTATACTTGCTGCAAATCTACTCTCATCATTTTTCATTTTAAATATCTTCCTATATATGCCTGGAGGTTGAGGATCTCTTTTCATAAAAAAAAAAAGTATTGATCGATCTGTGAGTAGAGGTCTAATTTTCAACATTTCCACTGAGTAATGTTGGGAGTTTAGCAGTGCTTGAAAAAATCAAGTAGCAATGCTGGTACCCCTCTATCTTTCTCCTAAAGGTAAGAGTATTGTGTGGTGGTGAAATGGAAGGACTTCTGCCTTCTTTTTTCTCCACGTGGCTTTACTAAGCAATACCTCATTAAGTTCTTGTTGATGCTAAGATGCTACCTGGCTCCATGGATCCTATTCATAGAATTGTCTAGGTTGGAAGGGACCTTTAAGATAATCAAGTCCAACCATCAACCTAACACTGACAAAAACCATCACTAAACCATGTTGCTAAAAACTCTATTCAGTGTTACTAACATCATAAAAAGCAGCTACAGTTTAGAAAATCTTAGAGCCACAGATTAGCCACAGGCTGGAAGAAAAGAGTACTTGGAGTATCAGATGGGGTTTCCTACTGGCATAAGTGCAAAAAAAAACAGTGCTAGAGACCAAAGGCTAGATGCACTTTCGCTCTGAGCAAATAGAGACATAGATGTTCTTATGCTGTTATGTTCAATCTCTTAAGGCTCTCTTCTCTTCATCAATACCATTAGGCTCACATCACAAGGGCTTGTGAGACTTTGCCACTTTGAGCTCCGCAGCTGAAAGGAGCCATGTAAGTGTAAACATAATTGTATATTATTGAGGAATGTTGCTGTAGTAAACAGTCTCTATTACCAACTGTCCAGCTGTAATATTTGTGTTTATGTCATTGATCTGCAATAAAGTCGGTGTGGGGAAAAGAATCTGATCCAAAGGTCAGAGAAGAGAAATGTAATTTTCTCTCTCAGAGCCTGAGAGAGCAAGGCTGGGGAGCTGCTGCCCAGAGCTCAGCCAGGGAAATGGTGGCTGCATAAAGCTTTGTTGCCGCTCCCTTCCCTGCTGCTAGAACAGCACTCGGGGAGATGACCCAAGATCAAAGACGCTTGCAGCAGCAGTCTGGTTTCAAAACTAATCAGCATTAGTCTACCTGGAGTGCCAGGTTGCAGGTAACCACCCACTGTGGTGTGCTACTGTGCCAGGGCTACACAGGCACTTTTCAAAGCCAGAGTGAGCCTCCCCATATCCCTGTGTGTGGCAGCAGCAGGGTGAGCTTGGTGGATGCCTCCTAACAGGTTCCACTCCGAACAGAGCCTTTGAACTTGGAGCTGCCTCGTTTCATTTTATCTGGGAACAGGAGAGTTGCTGAACAACAGGTATTATGGAGAGCAATAGCCCAGATGGAGCCTGCCCAAGGGACAGACTACTGCATGTACTGTAGCATAAAACTCTGCTCCTTAGTACCTGAGTGCAGCATCTTGCACACTTTATCCCCCAAATATGTTTCTCTCCCCAGGGGCAGACCCATTATCTTCTCTTAAGAGAAACCTGAAAATCTCCTCCTCAGGCAGCTCCCAATGTATTCCCTTGCCTGTGAGAAGCAGTGGCCAGCCTGACCCTCCAAGTGGGCTGAGATTCTCCTTTCTCCTGTCTCCTGCAAGGCAGCTTCACTGCTTGACTTCCTTTCCTTCAGTGAGTGACACGGAAATCTGGTCCTTTGACTCCCCGTCACCATATATCCCAGCTGCCCACTCGGTAGGAGTGTGTGTCCTCCTATCCTACAAGTGACCTGGGCTCACCCATGCTATTCCCTGTCTTCCTGCTATATCCTTTTTCAGCTCCTTCCTTCTCTCTCTTTCTCCAGCCTTGTTCTTGAAGGCCTTACAGCTACCTAGAAGAGATACTGCCTCCCATTAGCTGAGCACTCTGGAAATGGGATTTCTGGAGATGTTCAGTGAAAAAGCAAGAGTAAACCTGCACAATATCATCACCTGCCACCTCCTTCCTTTAATCCTCCTGAGTCTGCACATCCATAATTGGGGACTTGTCTCTACCATCTAGGGCACTTGGCAGCCTGCAGCTCTCCTCCCCACGAGCGAGATTTGTGATCAGATTAAAGCCCATTTCATGTTCCCCTCGCTCAGGTCTCTGTCGTGCTCAGTGCTCCCCCTGATGTTTATCTGTGATCGGCTGACTCATTTCCACATGAAGAGCTGACATTTCCTTCTCAAATCCAGCGCGGGGGTCATTGGTTGCTACGTTAGAGGGAAAAAATACAATGAAGAGATTTTTCTAATCACCGCCTCAGATTACAAAGGAATGTAAATCACTGAGCAGTGTTTTTTGTTAGAAGCAGGAACAAGGTTACTTCAGGTAGTTCTCAAGAGCATTTTGGTATTTCTTATGGTACGCCTACATGCAGAAGCTCACATGTGTTCACACACATGGGTACTCTGCAGAAGAGCACGGCTGTCACTGAAATCACTAGAAGTTCATTATGGCATGGGGGAGGGTGCTCTGATGTTGAGGAGCACCTCCATCCTGTGCTGCACCCTAGAGCTCCCACCTGATATCCACAGGGTCACATTCTGCCCTGTGCCTCTTTCTGCCATCTCTTAAACAGGAGTAATGTCCAGCCTACAGTCTGGCAAGGACAGGTATGTGAAGAATACAGCAAGTAAGAGGAAGCAGAAAAGTAGACAAAGCAGATACAGGGACATACTACCATAAGGGACTAACAATAAGTTAATACCAGATTTATCTGCGTGTCTTATAATATGGTTATTCCCAGAAACATCACGGCAGACTTACAAAAAGGGCACCTGATGTGTTTAACCTTAGTTCTGTACTCTACCCCTCATGAAGCTGAGATGATTCAAGGGAAGAGGGGAACAAACCAACCAAAAAATGTATAGAGCAAAATAATTTCTCTTTTGGGACAAGTGTTGCAGGGGGTAGGAAGGAGGACAGAAGTTGTCCTGGCCTAGAGCACCCAGCAAAAGCATTAAAGATGTTACAGGCACTGCCTGCAATGAAGGTTGAGAATGTATTTTGTGTTTCTCACGCTTTTCTGGGACTTTTGAAGAACCTTCTACCAGGCACATTCTGAAGTCCTGCTTCAGAAAAAAGAATGATAAATGAGCAGCATTTAAAAGTGACCTGAAGCCCACTGAAATGCTCCAGAGGGTCTTCACACAGCCCTACTCCAGCCCTTTGCATCTCGAATGAAGATACAGTGGGGGCAGAGGAGGGGATGTATGTGAATCCTTTCTCTGCTGGCCAGCAAACTGCCACCCAAATCAGTCAGCACACTCAAGAAAAAAACAAAAAACCCGGAGCCCATAATCATTTTATGATTCTAATTTAAGTTTTATGAACATGTTTTGAGCTCTCCTAGTCAGACTCTGGTATTGATCTTTTCAGTATTGTTAACTCATAACCAGACCATATTTGAAGACATAAACTTTAAGAGGGATAATAAAGAAGAGCCAGACTGTGCTGGCTTTACTCTTCTCCACGCAGGGACTGGGAGCTGTAAATCCTGCTGGAATCGGTTAGATTATGCAAGTGGAGATTAACTCCTGGCTGTGTCAATTTTAGAGATATTGGGCACCAGTGACACCAGGCTTTATTTCCAGCTGAAAGTGGAATTATCTTGGGATATAAAGCAATGGTGGTGTAAGGAGTTAAACAAGGGGAAAGAGAGCACCGATTTCTCTCTGTCTGCATGCTTTTGAGACATTGGCCACATTGCAGCATTTTGCCCCATTTCTGGATCAGATACAGACTCCCCCAAAATGACTCATTGCTTCGATTTAGGTTCTTCCTTTCAACTGCATTCAAGATTTGACCCAAGCAGGTGCATTTAAGACCTTGCAAATGGTGTAATTCCTTAGCAAGCAAGCTGACCCTGAGAGCTAGCAAAGGGTGATGGATATCCTGGCTTCACCGTACTGCATCTCAGCTCTGTGTTTCAGGTCAGGGAGGTTCATACAGCTTTCCCCGTGCTTCTGACTGATAGGTAACATGAAAAGCCTAAATAACAATGTTCATGGGCTTTTTTCTCTCCATGGTAACAATACAAGAAGGACAGTTTTCCAGCCTCTGGCTGCTTGTGAAGAAAAAGGAACATGAAAATATATGATAGGTTTTCTTTGTTAAATGGATCCTAATCAAATGAAGTGAGAGCAGGAGTGGGGAGAGGCATTGCTTTCTGCCCTGTGTATGCAAGGTGTGAAAAGTGTTCTCAACTTGAGCATCAGGCTGAAAAATCTCGAGGAAAAACTTGTTCAGTTCCTCTGAGGTCTAACCTGGTATTTGAATTTACAGGCCAGGCCAGTAAGCTGTCAAGTTTTAAGTGTGAATCTGCACGGGTTTGAAGCCAGACTTAGTGGTCCTTGTGCAGCCCTTACCGCACAGCTGGGAATTAAACATTGAATCTTGCAGACAAAAGGTGGTGGCAAAGATTCAAAAACTCTGTGAGCCCCTTTGTTAAAAATGATCCACAGCTCTCAGTTTTCATTTCTGAACAATGCCCTGCAAGAGGTGAGTTGTTATAACTTCAAATTTTGTTGCAAATACTTGAAATAGCACAACTCTCTGCCCGCTCAGCATTTCCAATCGCCCCAACCCCTTGCATCTCTCCAAGCTTGTCAAGGTTGGAACGTATCCCACGGCCCTAATTCTGCGTTTTCTGTGACTCACATCACCCAGCATCACCACGCCGTCTCAGGCCAGTTGGAATTAAAACAAGAAGGGGGCCTTCAAAAAAAATAAAAGGCTGTTAAGGTTGGTCCTGCCAACAGCTTGGAGAGAAATCAGCAAAGACCAACTGGAAAGCTTAGGGAACTCAAGGCAGTGACTTTTGAGGTAAGATTAACATTGCTAAAAATAGCCCACATGGGTCACTAACAACTAGGAGGATCTGTGATAAAAGTCACTGGGTATCTAAGTGTATAAATAATCAAGGATGGAATTAAATTATTTAGAGTGTACAAAGGGCAGCTACCGGAGTGCACTACGAGGAGCGATGGCATTAAATCAGGAAAGCACAGTAAGCAAAATGGGGACATCACCTCCCCTGTCCCTGTGACTGAGCTCTGTTTAACTAGGACTTGAACTAAAGCCTACTGCAGTCACTGGAAATTTCACTCCAGAATAGTGGTACCCACTGTGAGAAGGTGCCAACTATAATTTATAATTACCTTTTCAGGGTTTTCTTTAGAGGCATATGTAATTGAGTACATTGGACTAGGAATCCATCTTTTTCCCCTCAGTAGCCTGTCTACCCTGCAAAACTGAGAGTATCTGGAAGGAGCCAGATCCTTCTCTCCTTCCAGAAGCAGCAGCTCACTGCAGCCAGCAGAGGTACAGCCAGACGGGATCGTTACGGATGTTTGGTCTGACCCAGTGCGTGACACATGGCCCTTCCATGCTGCATCTGCTTCATTGGGTAAGACAGGCACATATCGTTGGACAGAATAAACACAGTCTTTGTTGCTACTCTTTTCAGTGTGTGGCCTTGGAGTTACCATGGTATCAGCACAAAAATACTACTACAATTTGACCCCGAGAGAGATTTGCTTGTTCCTTCTTCACTCATTTCCCCTCCAATCCCTTAGCCAGCCCCTCTCTATGGAGCTCATCTGCACATCTCTCTGCAAGGCAATTGCCTTCCCTCTTGTACCAAGATTAATTCTGCAGTTTCCTTTCGCTGTTGGGGTATTACCAGACAAGGATTATGTATATGTTAAGAAAATCGTATCAAACTATTCTACTATCTTTCCAGTCTAAGAAACTATGTGCTTAGGAAAACACACTAGCTATGCTGTATTTTGGCTTTCTAAGGTTTTAACTGTGGTTGTTTATGATAAATTAAGGAAACATTCTCCTACTTTCTGTGAAGAGCTGTTTGAAAAGACGTATCCAGAATAATAAATTGCTTGTTGTTAGACTAGCAGAGTATGTCTCATGGAGAATTTACGTGGTGCCTCTTAGTTCTGGTGCTGTTCAATATTTTCATTAGTAACCAGAATGGTAACATGAAAAATAAACTCATTAAATTTGGTCACAGCACTCAGAGCAACTAAAATCACACCGAAGGACAAGCTTAAAGTTCAGCACAGAAGAGATGAGCAGGGAGGGTCAACAAAATAAACACAGAGTGGAGAAAACTGGCTAAATAAGTGTACAAAAGGGGTCTAGAGTTACCATTAAGCTGAACGAGAATCAAAAATGTCATGGTGCTGAGAAAGGGGCAAACCATATTGGGATACATAAACAGCAGTAAGACCCGAGAGATGCATAAAGACAGTTTTTTGTTGATTTTGGTCTGGTGTGGGCTCAGCTGGGAACTGCAGCCCAATACAGGCAACGCGTAACAGCCAAGGAGTGGACCACCTGGAGAGATGTTGAAGGAGGGCGATGGAACACCAACCTAGGTTTGGAGAACATGGCCAACAAGGAACTAGTGAAGGAAATGGGGCTGTTTGATTTTACCAGAAGACAAGAAAGAGGGGAAGAGAAAGAAAAACCTACTGTCATGCATAAAGACTGCAGCAAAGAAGGGAATAATCTCCAAGTCTGGTGCAGAAAGGACAAGAACAAATTAAATTGCATCAGGAGCAGATACACGGGTAAAGCAAGTGATGAGAAGACCGGTGAAGCACTGAAACTGTGTGACAAGACTGCAGCATCCAGTGTGGCCAGTGTTTAAGAACCGGCTACACAAACATCTGTCAAACACTATAGAGTACAGTCAGCTTTGCCCTGAAGTAGGCAAGACAAGCTGTGCAGATCCTTCAGGGTCCTGTGGCGAGATACATGTCGCTTCCCATGTTGCTTAAGCCACTAGTGCTTGTCATCGTCACAGCTTTGGCACCCTGAGTAACTCTGCTCCCTCTGTGCTCAAGGCCTGCGTGCTGGCTCCTCTGCAGCTTACAGGGAGGTGACATTGGAGATCAGTCAGGAGTTTTCAGGACGCCGTTTGTTTTATTTGCACTAAGGCCATATTTATTTTATTTCATCTGACAGCTGTTTTAGACCATTTCACTCTCTGCTGGAAGCATGATAAGGTCTAAAATGTGGGTTGTAAATAGCTGGAAAACTGCACATTTAAGTCTAATTTTGTGTGTGGCATCTTTTATTAATGTTGCAACATTTATTGTGTATTTTAAGTCACCATTGATTTTTATGAAAAAAAGATACTTTTATTGTATGTGTATGCTATGCTGCCAGCAAAATAAAATATTGTGTTTTTCCCGCCTCAGTATGAATTCTCATTAATCTTCCCTAAGTGCAGGAGAAAGTGACTGCTTTCTCCATCCAAGGCAGCATCAATGCCTAAGCACTTTGACTGAGACAATCTCATGTATTCATTTCACTGGGACACAAAAAAGGCTGCTTAATTGCCTAAACCAGCATGTGTAAGGTAGGGGCTGGGGAAACAAAACACTCCCCTGTGACTTATTACATCTGGGACTGATTAGCTCTGTTATTCTGTAATTAAGATTCAAGTAAGAGGCATAAAATATCCTGCAAGGACAAAAAGCTTTTTGAGGTATATGCAGAGGTGTGGGTAGAATCATAGAATTACGTAGGTTGGAAAGGATCTTTAAGATCACCTAGTCCATCTGTCAACCTAACTCCAACAAAAAAACATCACTAAACCATGGCCCTGAGCACCATGTCAACCTGTCTTTCGATTACCTCCAGGGATGGTGCCTCAACCACTTCCCTGGGCAGCCCATTCCAAGGCTTGATAACCCTTTCCGTGTAAAAATTTTTCCTGATACCCAAACTGAACCTCCCTTGGTCCAACTTGAGGCCATTTCTTCTTGTCCTATCACCTGTGACTTGGGAGAAGAGACCAACCCTCACCTCTCTACACCCTCCTTTCAGGGAGTTGTAGAGAGCCATAAGGTCCCTCCTTAGCTTTCTCTTCTCTAAGCTGAACCCTCAGCTTCTCCCCATAAGACTTTTTCTCCAGACCTCCAACATCGTTGCTCTTCTCTGGACCCTCTCCAGCATCTTAATGGCTTTTTTTTGTGTGTGGCAAGGGGCCCAAAACTGGACACAGTACTCAAGGTGGGGCTGACTACAGGGGGATGACCACCTCTCGAGTCCTACTCGCCACGCTGTTCCTGATAAGAGGCCAAAACGCCGATGGCCTTCTTGGCCACCTGGGCTCACATTCAGCCGACAGTGGACCAACACCCCCAGGTCCCTTTCTGCCAGGCAGCTCTGCAACCACTCTGTCCCCAGCCCGGAGCGCTGCAAGGGGGGTGGTTGTTGCATCCCGAGTGCGGGACCCACAGCTTAGGCTTTATTGAACCTCATCCCGTTGAGTCTCGGCCCACCGACCCAGCCCATCCAGATCCCTCTGCAAAAAACACAAACCCAAAAAACCACAAAACCCAAAAAAACCCAAAACTAAACAAAAAATAACATCAAAAGTAAAAAACGCACCCCACGTAAAAAAAAACACCCCACGTAAAAAANGGGGCCGGGGCAAATTTCAAAGCGGCCACAGCGCCTACTCGGCGGCGCGGCACGTGCCGAGCGCGCGGAAGGAGATCACCAGCTCCGACTCACGCGCGCAGAGCACGTGGGAAGTGGCCGGCGGTGATTGGCGCTCCCCCTTAACACCCCACCCACCCACCGCCCCCCTTCCGGCGCCAGCGAAGAACGTGGCCGCAGCACCGCCCGAGGCCCGCCGCGAGAAAGGATGCGGGAAACTCAGAGCGAGCGCTCGCGCAAACACGTGGCCGTGTGGGCCTCCGGCTGCAGCGGATCCCCGAGCCTGGCACTGGTACCTGAGAGAGCCAGAGACGCCGCCCGTGTGCGGTGTGGTCGCATGAACTGTCTGCTCAGGCAGGTGGTCGAACCGAGGAAGGAAGGTTAAGAAGTAATAGAGAAAGCGAAAGTGAAATAGATTGGTGGAGCCATACCTTCAGGCGAGGGTCAGCGGGTAGAGGCTCCGTGTGAAGTGCGTGATCCCCTTCCCTCCTGCCACCGGGCAGAAGGAGGGGACTTGAGGGATTGGGGAGGGGGAATGGAAGCACATCCCTTGGAGGGGCAAGCCAAACCCCTCCCAGCTCCCCTCCCCCAACTGCCCTTGCACAGTAGGCTTTGGAAAATTGAGGATAAGGTAAATGAGGATAGAGAGGAAGACTCATCCAGTAAGTCTCCCAGGGCTAGTCACTCACCCCTGTGCTTTAGGACTTCTTCAATTAAGAAGAAAAGAAAGGTAATTGTGGGGGCTGAGTCCCTTCTCAGGGGAACAGAGGGTCTCATTTACCGACCAGACCCATCCCACAGGGAAGTCAGCTGCCTCCCTGGGGCTGGGATTAGGGATATACTGAGAAATCTCCCTACCCTGGTTAGACACTTGGATTCCTACCTGCTGCTGCTATTTCAAGGAGGCAGTGATGAAGTAGCTGGCAGAAGTCTAAGGGCAATGAAGAGAGATTTTTAGGACCCTGGGGCAGCTGGTTAAGAGATCAGGAGCAGTGTTCTCCTCTCTCCCACTAGTTGTAGGGATCAATGAGGGAATAAACACAAAGAGCCAGCAGATAAACTTATGATGCGACCATCCAAACTTTGGTTTCTTTGATCATGGGTTGCAGGACACCAGGCCTGCTAGCAACAGTTGGGGAAAGCCTAACCAGAATGGGAAGAAGGACCCTGGGAAGGGGGTCCCTTAGCAGGGCTCATTAGGAGAGCTTTAAACTAGGTTTGAAGGGGAATGAGGATGAAACCGGGTAGGGCCAGCAGAGGAAAATAACTGTGTGTTTTGCACTCAATCTCCAGGTGCTTTTTTAGTCAAGCTGTATTGGGTCTCATCAATAATATGAAGGTTTTCCAGCTGTATAGCAGTGCGTACCAAAGAGATCCTAGACCCCCGAGAAGCCTCATTCATTAAGTGTTTTGCTACCTAGTGTAAGCAAGTGAGTAATGGGTACAGTGATTTTTGTTTGATTTTCAGTTAGATCAGGCAATATAGCTTTGCATTAATTGAAAGCTTGAGTCTGACTTCGCATTAATTAGGGAGCAGACTATAAGGATATGATTGCTCATTAGACTGGAATACAGGTAAACTAGATCCCAGGTGGCTTTGGTGCTGGGCATTTTGATAAGACACCTGCAAGCACCAACTACAAGAGTAATTAACAGCAGAGTTAATGCAAACATGGTACAAATATAAACAGATAAATGCTATAACAACTGAACATGGGTAAATTAAGGAAATGAATATGTAAAG
Organism: Nycticryphes semicollaris; assembly: GCA_013400055.1. Lineage (NCBI taxonomy): Eukaryota > Metazoa > Chordata > Aves > Charadriiformes > Rostratulidae > Nycticryphes > Nycticryphes semicollaris. Next base: position 34,481 of record VXBJ01007442.1, read on the forward strand.
TAGGTATGTGATATATAAAAAAAACCCCATATTTAAGGCTAGAGGTCTCCAAAGCTCTCTTCCCCAAGACACTGTCTTCAGCACTAGGGGATCATCTTGTCATGCCACACCAAGAAGTTTGTGAGTACATGAAAGGAAGAACTGCCTGCTGGCAGGTTTTCTGTGTCAGAGCATTACTTTGATTTTAATGATAAAGAGGGCTCATTTACCTCCATCTTTCACCAAACAGGTGTGCAAAAACCCAAGTGCTAATTTCAGGTACATGTTCAGACAGGTGACCCTGCGAAGGGAGGCCACCTGGCCCAGCTTCATCCAACTCTTTGCGGTCACAACCACCTCCCCATTAGCATTACCTCACCAAGAGGGTATCTACAGGAGGCACTGGCAGTACCAGGATGGGTCTCCTTGTGTGGGCCTAGCTGGAAATATCAGGTCTATGAAAAAAACACTTCCCAGAAAAAATCTCCACAAAAGAAGCAGCTCCTTTCTGAGCTTACCTTCACCCAAGTACATCCCAGCACTTAGGGAGCATCCATAGCAGAGGGAGAGGTGCTGGTCCATATGCTGTCAAACACTCCACAAAAACAAAACTCACCTTCCCCACAGGCTTTAAGGCTCAATGGCTTTTTTAGTCTTTTTTTCTAGTCATCACAATTAAGGCCCTGTAATCAGCTGCATCGACACTGCAATCAGCCCCAGCAATCAGCCTCCTGCCTCTGATGCTGATGAATGCTGGGAAGGTGCCAGGGAGTCAAGAGGCTAATTGACCACTTTGTTAAAAAACAACAAAAAGAGGAGGGGATGGAAATGCATTTATGCCCCCAAATTTAGGGGCCCAGGAAGGAGGCTGGTACCTTGCTGAGGCCTCCAAAGCTAGTCTGAATTTGCCAGCTGTTTTATATTTGTTGTGAACAAGGGCTGTAGAAGTGTGCTGGCTCGTGTCACCCAAGAGACTGATCTGATCTAACTCTGCATGAGCCTGAAATTAGGGGGGACTGCTGCCTGGGTTGCTCTGGGATGATAAGTACATGTTGCTGAACTATATAAAAATTACTATCAGCGCTATCTTCAATCCGCCATTGGGTAAAGGAACCATCTCAAGCATTCAGCTGATGGACAACCCTTCCATTGTCTCTGGCAGTTTAGGTTTGACAAGGTAAAAATTGGATTGCTGAGCTCTTGTTAAATATTTATTATATGTACTTTCATGGTTCTTAAAGTCCAAGATGTGAACCAGGTCCCTGCTTTGTATCAAAACGAGAAAACTGTCATACAATGAAGGCATTTTGCATGTGAATCACACTATCTTCTCCAAGTTTCTCTTCATTTTACCCACTTATAAGACACCCAATTCACTGCTGGCAATTTCTTTGCCCAAGGCTCCGTGACAGAGGCAGACAGGAGGTAGCTGAGAGGCAGAAGAGTTATGCTTCTGTTGTATTTCATCCAGGCCATGGCTGGAAATTGGTGGTGTGCCTGCCTGAGGAATCATCTCCACCTAGGAAATCACATTTGAAAGGAAAGATTTGTTCTTGTGTTTCAGATGCATCACTTGGTTTGTTTATTGACCCATTAATTATTGGTCTGCGTCTTCTGACCGTCAGGGAAGAGCAGCATACTGGGGATTATTGTTCCAGTGTGACTCTCGTGAGATAGAAATAGCAGAGCTGTCCGGCCCAATCACTGTAATAAGGTTATAATGTAAAGCACTGAGCAATTAGCTGGGAGATTTACCTCCCTGTCTTAAAAGCATTTTTATTACTTAATCAATCACAAGCAATTTATAAACAAGGCTGAAGTTTTACACGGAGCCATAAATCTGTCTTATTTACTTCCACAATAAAGCAGGAAAAACAGACTCAAAGTTTCAAAAGACATTTGATCAATTAAAAAAAACAAAAAGGCAGAACTACCTCAAAAGAAGATAAATGATTTTTCAAAGGGAGGAAGGACTTCAGCAGAGGCTGGAGGAGAGAAGGTTCATCTGTCTGTCTATTTGCTAGTCTATAACATCATCCATGATGGCAGCTTGAAGAAGTAATGTTGTAAAGTGAAAATGTGACTCGTTTGGGGCAGGGACTTTGTTTGTCTGTGCATGCTCTCCTTCAGTTGGATTGCAGCCATTGAATGATAGCACCGTGTAATTGCAAAATAAAAATAATAAGAATGCTGAGTCGGCAACAGCATGTGTGCTCCAGATGCCCTTTTTGCTTTTAGAGCTTCTGACTCCGTGCCAGGACAGGACGGCATTAGGAGCCTGTAGATAGAGACACGATACTCGTTGCCTCCAAAGAGAGCTTCTCCAAGCCACAGGAGTGCCTACACCCTCTGCACTTTCTCTTTTGACTTGTCTTGTCATTAGAAAGAGGTTACTGGAAATAATTCACTGGCAGCGTTTCTGCATAGGTGAAACAGCTGACCAGGTGGTATAACACAAAGATACATAAAAATACACAAAGATGTCTCAGTCTGGATCCTTCTTTAGTCACTGATGCCAGGAGGCTGTTTTGCATCCCTGCACCACTGCTGTCCCAGCGTATACTGGTTGAACCAGTTAGATTTCCATACTGGGCCACTGGGATTGTTAACTTGGTAGAGATGGAATCAGCGCTTGCTGGCTGAGTGCGTTTTAGCTGGTTTGGCAGCAATCCCAGCTCCACCAGTCCCTCCACCTCTGACATTCAGTGTCTCAGCAATACTGCTGACTTCTGCGAAACTGGGGCACTGATACAGACATGAAAGTCCTGCTTTGGAGAGAGCTACTGAAGAGGTCTGTACTGAACTACGTGCAAGAGCTAGACTGAAGGCTGAATTCACCTCGATTTGTGGTGATCTAATTGTTCCAGTGTCAGCTTTTTTCTGGTTTTGACTTCTCCCAGTCCCGATTTTTCTGCCATTTCCCACCCCACCCTGTCAGCTCAAGATTTACACCTTTCCAAGCAGAAAAATATGGATTTTTAACTCAGAACAGTGTTATTCTATATGTCTCTTACTTCTAATAACTACTCAAGATGCAGAATGATGGAAAAGCAACTGCCTTTCTGAGAGGGTGATTTAAGGGGATTAAATGGAGTGGATGCTCTTGTGTTTGCGAGTCCAAGACAAGGTTCAACTGAGAGCAGGGGAGGAGCTTCACCCAACCCCACTCCAACACATCTGTGACTCAGGAGATAGGGAAATCTGTGCTGCTCCCCATCCCAGGACAGCTGTGGAGAACAAAACCCTTCCTCTTCCTCAGGGCAGCAATAGAACCCCGGTGATGCCCTAAAACACCAAGCAGTCACTTCTGCCCTATACTCCTTGCAGGAGGACCCTTGTACCACCACCTACCTCAGACATCAAGCTCAGACCTCTCTTGAGTAGCCAGTGACAACATGAAGCACCTCAGGGAGACACTTTGGAGTTTTTAAGTTTTCTTGCAGTCTGCCCTATGTTCTGGGTTCATCTGTACAAGAGGCAACAGTAATTCTCTATAGCTCCATGGTGACAGGAAGGAAAAATTGCCTAGATTAATAGACCTGTTTCCAAGGTATTCTTAATCAAGGTTTCCCCTCCCTGGCCCAGGCAGGAGTTTTCCATGCTAGGGCAGCCGTTTTGCAGCATCTGCTCCATCTGCAGTGCTGAGGCTGAGCCTTCTGGCCCTGCTGATTGAACTCTGTGTGTGCTGTGTGGTGGCATCACACCCGGGTCTCGCATTGCAAGACCTAATAGGAACAAACGTGTCATCACATAGTTCAGTGATTTAATAGCTCTTGAGTATTTTTTGACAAATAGGCACTTCCTGGTTTCAGTTGATACACTTTTATTGCAGATAATGAAAGTCAGATGCTCAGTAGTTCAGCACTGAGGGCTCGCATAGCTGAAGTACAACTTTTGCCCAGGGTGATATGAAAAGTCAGTCAGAAACTGTCAGCCCTTCACCTTTCAGGTACAGAGTCCTGGCCCATCCTGAGGTTTAAGAATATATTTAACACAAGAAATGAGTGTCATAAAAAATATCATAAAATATTTAAAAATTGACAGGGAGGAAATGCTGACCCATCTGATCCTTCCCACTATAACAGTCACAAGTAATAGATGTATATCATTCCTTACAGTGTATATAGCATGGATTTATCATCAGATGTTTTACTGTCCCGGTCCATCACCCTTGCACAAAATAAATACTTCTGCCTTCCTCGCTGGCACTGAAAATGCAGGATAGGTTTCATTGCATCCTGGCACTTATTATCAACATTATTTATTATTGATCAAGTACTGACAAATCCTTTCAGGGTTCTACAAACATAAGAAGATAAAGACCTTGCCCCATTAAATATACACATAGTGCTTAACTCTGAAGGGCACCAAGAATCCCATTAAAGTCAATACCCATTTGTCTTCTCAGGGGAGTATCCATAGACAGACCAATTCAAACATGTGTAATTCTCCTGTTGAAGGCCAATTACAACGTGCTGTGAATGAGACTATCTCCAAACCTGGTCTCAGTCTCAGCCTTTTCTTCTATGGGGGCATGTTTGGTTTTAACACAGAGAGGCAGGGAGCAGCAGGTCATAGAATCATAGAATGGTTAGAGTTGGAAGGGACCTTAAAGATCATCGAGTTCCAAACTCCTCTGCCATGGGCAGAGACTCCTCCCACTAGAGCAGATTTCTAGGATGACCAGGATGTCTAGCAACATCCATGTTCTGTTAAATACTCTAGAAGACAAAGCAATGAGTCAAGGCAACAGGACCTCAGTATCTGAGCAATCTGAATAATATTCTTTATTATTCCATAAAGCTCTGGCTGCTCAGGCCAAAGAGAGAGATACGGATATTGTTTCACTAAACTCTCTGAAAACCTTCTGACCTATTCCTGCTCCAGAGCTCAGGGTCAACATCAGTTGTGGGAGGCTGTTTCCTCCCAAGATTGTTCCAAATAAATGCCAGCAAACTAGAAATTTTACTAGTAGCCAAAACAGACTATTTAATTTCTTTATAATGTTGATCTGCTGTTTGCCTGAAAGCAGACTTTCTAGTGAGACACATAACGTGTGTTCAAATATGTGCTAGAAAGTGCTGCAAGAATAAACCATTACAGGCCTCTAAGTATTTATGAGTCCAGTTATGCTGGAGACTGAAAGTGACTTTCGGTTTGCTGAGTGGACCACAATGTCCAGAAGTATTTTGGGTGGATTTCAGCGAAAATTCGTGAACCTCTTTGAATTGGCCAACCTGTTCCATACATCGATACTGCAAAGACTGGATGGAGCAGCAAAGGTTTCAGGGGTGAACCATACAATAGCGTGCTGCTTCCAGATGCACAGATCTTCAAGACCTCTTCAGCCTGCAGGTCCTACATTTCACTTCTGCAAGTGTTTAAAATTGCATGCAGGATCTACAAAGAAATATTCCATTTATTTACGTGCACCCGCACTTTGACATTTCATGAGCTACCGAAATCAGGCTGTGTGGCAGGGTTTATTTATTTCCACTTTTTTTTATAGTATAAATGATAGCTTGTGCTTTGCCCTGTTTCCTACCCCCAGACTGGCCTCAGCAGCAACGCACATCTGCCCAGATTCTTTCAAATGCTGAAATTTAGGTAGATTTACTTCCCATCCCACTTTTGCCATTTTTTCTGAGTTGCAAGCAGTTGATTAATACAATAAGCCTCATCAACTACAAATGCAGTACAGCAGCTATTGAGCTAATCTATCTTATTTCTAAGCAGTTTTTTATCATGTAATTATTGCAATTATTTTAACAGACAAAAATTTTTAAGTACAAGGAGCTTGCTTCTCCACTCAAGCCAGAAATTAGCAAAAGAGCTTTTCTCTTATTTATTTAAGCACCAGAAGAAGTGTTGGATTTTCAAAAGAATAAGAGCATATCACAAGTTTTACAGCTTCTGAACACGGATTAGCTTTAAACTGTGGAAGAATATGACTGAAATGAGAGGTAGTCACAATAACAGTTGCTGAATCTAGGGTGGGATATTTCATCTCCAACTTGTAAGGAGCAAATATGAACAGTGGATTTTGCTCTCAAATTCTGTGAACAAAATCAGAGGGTGTTTTCTGAGAGTGAGGATGAAAACCAGCACTGTGGCAACAACTGCCCTTATGAATGTAACTCCAAGAGTTCTCTGGATTGTAGCTTAATGCCCAACCTGCATTTTATCATTGAGCTGGCATCACTGATGTACGGAAAAGAATGGTTGCCTTTCTGAATTCTTTACTTTTCAGGCCATTTTTCTTACAATGTTTTATGATGCTAAATAGGAGGTGGAAAAATGGAACAACCACACACGTGAACGTATGTTGCTCTTATTCAGCAGGATCCTTCACAAAACGTATTTCTATTTTTCATAACATACTTCTATTTATTTAATATTTTGAAAATAGAGAATCCCTGTGAAACATTCTGGTTTTATATTCTTCACTTTCTCTTTTCTTCTTGGCTGTCTCTCTGACCCTATTCTCTCTCATGTTTCTTTTTGTCCCTGTTTATCACAGAAAAGGAGGCTCAAAATAAGAATAAACAATACATTTGCAATACTTATTTAACCCAAGTGTTCAAATCTAGAAGAAAGAAAATGTAGTCAAGTTCAACAGATATTATCAATAAAAAATGTACTAGTTCACTTGTAATTGATTAACCATGGATTGTAAATATGTGGACTATTTAGTAACTGTCTTCATACTTCTGCCATTACCTCAAAGGTATCAGAAACCCATACAGCTGTGAAAAGGTCTCTGGGGACATTCAGTTTAACTTCCAGAGCTTGTTCCCATAATATTAGGTTTGTTAAATGCTGTAAAATACGTGCCTGAAGCCTTTCTGTGCAACATTGTCTGGCAGGGTTCAGTGCTATGGACTGAAGAACCTCTCAACTACTTCCAGCTCTGTGGTTCTGTGATCCACAAGGAGGGTTTGACCCTTGGTGACTTTAAACGTCTGTGGGCTCCACTTTCTGGGGCTGGTGGGGGATGCAGGAAGGCATGACATGGCTGGGCATTGCTCCTCCACCCTCAACCCCTCTGAGCACCTGCAGTCCGTACACTCGCCCTAGGGCTCTGCAACCAGCCAGAAGAGAAATTTTTCATCTCACCCTTCCCAAAAGCTGTTCTGCAAAGATTTGGGCTCAATATCTTCCAAATGAATCCACAGTATAATCTTCAGTCAACTTTTCTCTCTTTTTCACCACTAGGCTCTTCCCAGCTCTCCGGACAAGGGTGGGGAGCAGGGCGTAGGAACCAGATACTACATGATGAACAGCAGAAATATTCCACGGCTTGCTGCTCTCCCTGACACCTGCTCTCTTGGATGTATGTTTTACCCTGTATATCATCTCTAAATGGGAAACGGACAGGCATAGTTGTGCACACATACTTCTGCCTTTCCATGCCTGTTGCACCTGTAGAAATCATGCCTTTTATGCCCATGGGGCTAGTTAGCCCAGATAGCCAACGGATCAGTGAGGCACTGGGGAAGCACACTCCACACTCATAAATTAGGTGCCAGCAACTTTGGAAATTGGCCCGTGGCATCTCATAGCACGTTCCCTTCCACTCCATTACTGCGAAGCTGTTATGGGATTCACTGGGGCGAGAAGCATTTCTAGGGACTCTGTGAGCCAGCACAAAATGCACTTCGCTGTACTTTGCGTGAAAATATGATCTTTTAATGTGCAGGAACTTGTTATGCCAACTTTGTCAGAGGTGGTTCCTCCTCCTTGTGCCTGCCAGCCTCTCTCCTGCTTTCAGACCAGGAGCTGTGCTCTTCCTTGGGGAAGTTCCTACAACCTGGAAGGATCAGGCTCACTTCTCCCTGCCTCATCAGCTCTCCATTTCTTTTCAACATTCATTTTAAAATTAATTTCTCCTCTTCTCCTTGCATCTACTGCTTAATTTGGCTTATACGCTGCTTTTGATCTTCGGAATACTGAAATACATACACCAGACAATGTCTTTATGACTGCTTTGCCTCATTCCATTCTAAAAAAAGAAATATTTTGCAATCCATTTTCTATAGAAGCCTCTGTGCAAAATAACTTTTTTGTTGTATGCTACGGTGAAAATCTGCAAAGCCATTACATTGCTGCATGCAAGATGTTAATTCCAGCTCGTGAACACGTTTCTCTGGACTCCTGCAGCTCTGTAAGTGGAATTACTTTGATGACTAAACTGCTAAATCAACACTTGTCTCCCTCTCTTTAAAAAATAATTAAATCAGCCCTCCTTCACCTGCCACTGAAACAAACAGAAAACAGACAAATTAGGGTCCCTTGTTGCGACTCAACATTTTCAGCAGTTACCAAATCCCGTCATGATTATTTTTTTTTTTTTCTATTTTGTGAATAGTTTTAAATTCACATTTTATGGGAGAATTAATAGAGGTAGAATTTCCATTTTCCTCCTACTGTCATGTGTTTCTGCTGTTTGAAAAGATTTCAGAAAGCGAAGAAATGGATGGATTAGCACTGATAATGGGACAGAGGTGCCAGACAAGGCTGGAGCCGTGTGTGTGTAGCCCTGGTCCGCACAAATGGAATAGCACTGCTATCTGGTGGCTGCTCCATGACTCATGGAAAATGCCTTGGTTGTCTCAGCCCTCTATTTGGAGGACAGGTATACATAGCACAGGGGTTTGTGACACAGCTGACCCAAGCAAAGAAGTCAAGGATTGGCCAGGTTGCCAAACTTAAACACGCTTTGACTGACAGGCCAGAAAAAAAAAAAAAAAAAAAAGCAAAAATAAAAAAAAAAAAAGGCAAAAAGCACCATTGGGAAGGGTGTAATGGGGAGAATATAGTTGCCAGATTGCTGGGGGACAGGGAGGGGTTTGCACAAAGTTGTTTTCATCCTGACAGTTCCCTGATTGTCATCAGATTTCATTCTGCAAAAAAAAAAAAAAAGAAACAGATAATATCAGCATGTTCCACTTGTAACAGTCTCGGAATTGAAAGCTGTCATGTTGTTGCTCAAAACATGCTTTTGAAAAGAAAATGGATGTTTCTTTTGTTGAAAAAAAAATTATTGTTTTAAAGAGCTGACATCTGAACTAAATGTTTCAATTGTGTTGAAATGTTACACTTTGACCCAAGTTCAATAGGAATGTGGGATGTGGAGAGGGTTCTTTTAATACAGTATTTCCACTTTTTTTCAGTCTTGTTTTAATCTGGTGGCAAAATCAGACTCAAAAAATGTATTTTCAATCAGAACACCAGTATCCCAGCCAGATTTTATAAAGAAAGAAAATTGGAAGAAAAAATGTTCAATTAGAAACAATGCAAACCATCATTGCAAACTGGGTTTTGGCTATATAGAAATGAGCTACCTGAGGGTTTGGATCCCGAGGGATGCCCGTGAGCCGGGCTGCTCCAAATAAGACAGGCTGTGTCCAGCCAAGACCATCCATCCCAAGTGGGGAAATGCAATTCTCTATTGAGGAGCAAAAGCTGTGCCACAGAGAGGTCTGGACCCATGAGCTGAAGATGCAGGTTACAGTGGACCCATACCTCGCCTTGCATTTGATCATCAGAATAAACATTGGTATTTACCAAGGTGAAATGAAGCAGTGAAATCCATTCTGCAGATATTGTTTGGGCACTTTCAGGTCCATCTAAGGAAGCCTTGCTTTCTCCTTGACAGTTTAAAGACCAGACACGAACAACTGTGACTGTGACTTGCTACTCTAAATATAGAATAACACAAATTATCTCATGCTGACAGGTTTCAGTTCCATGGACGAGTCTGCCAGCAAGGCCTTGAAAGCATCTCTGCTTGTTCGTCTGCAAACTGAGGACATCAAGCTCTCTGTGAATAACATGGTGAAACCAGTAGTTTTCTTCATTGTACAGGCCAGCTCATCTCACACTCTTCCCCATCCCTCTTAGGATAAACTCAGCCCATAGGAGCACCCTACTTTTTCTTGTCACAAGATAGATGCTTTTCTCATTGACATAACTTGATAGGGGAGAATTATACCCCTGTGTTAGACAGCGCTTGATTTTTCTCGTATAGCAACAGTTATAAATCTGTGCCTGGCACTCTATCATGTACATAAATCTGGCCCTGCAGACCACCAGCCAATGTATTTTTCCTACTTCCCACACAATTAAAGGTGCCAAAGATTTTCATTTTTTCCTCTTAAGTCACATTTCTGACAATTTTACAAAAACATTATTCTGGAGGGAAAGAGTTAGCAAGTTGTGAAATGTAACAATGATGAGATGTTTTGCATTCTGGCATTTCATGCAATTAACCTTCTTAATGCAAATTTATTACAGCTTTGAAAAAAACCATTGTTTTGAGTAAAAAAGAAAATTCTCTGTAAGTGTTAGAAAAAAACTCCATCCCAGCCATTTCAATGCTAATCCTCTAAATATTAGTTGGGAGATTTGTAATACAATAATTTGTGTCATCTCTTTATGTACAAATTTTGCATAGCAATTGGCAGTATCAAACACCCATTGTCACATGCTGCAGAGCTAACCCACTGCCTGGAAAATGCACTTTGTACTCAGCAAAGGTGGGCAGTGCCTGAGAGCCCATCACCAGGGAGGACTGTCGTTAAGATTCCAAACTGAGCAGACACATTTAGCCCTCAAAAGCGATGGAAATAGCCCTCTTCTCCACTTTCCCTGCAAAGTTGGGTCTAACTGGGATTTCCCCTGAAGGAGCTAAAAGTGGGGTCTTCTGTACTTGAAGGACTCGCCAAGCAACTGAGATGAGCAATGGGTTTGCGTTTTCGTGAGACTGGGGATGGCACCTAGATGTGGGACCAGCTGGAATAAAGGGAAGCTGAATTGTAGGTGGATGTAGGAGGGAATAAAGGCTGTGGTCATTTAAAGAAATCACATCTGGAAAGCAGACTCTGAGGACTCAGAAGGACTCCGACCAAGCATACAATGGCAAGGAGAACAGAGCAGGCAAACACAGACAGGGTTTATCCTTCTGGGGCGGGCTGGTTTCTATTTTCCTCATAAAGATTTACTGTGTTGAGAAGGCCTGGAAAATCCTAGGCTGTTTGTTTTGTTTTATTATCATGTGTCCCTGGAGATGTAACTGCAAACCCCGAGGGAGCGATTCATACCACCAAAGTTAGGCAGCTACCTCAGGCACCAAATTAGGAGTCTTATCACCTGTCCAGATAATCATGGAAAAGGGAAAGGGCACTTCAACTTGCCGAGGATACAAATTACCCTCCATAAGCGCTTATCTGTCACCACTGGTTTTATGGGGAGCCTGGGGCGATCAGAGCTCTGTGGAGTGAATCTCGTTGATCCCGCAGGACCATAGGGTAGAGCCATGGGAAAGAGTGCCCTTTAGACACGGGAGAGCTGCTGGACCACAGGCCCCTTTTCTGGGGGGAGAAAGGGAGCAGAAGACCCTCTGTCCACAAAGCGTGACGTATCAGGGCACCCCCAATGCTGTCTGAGATGTAAAAGAAAAGTCTTTGATTTATCATGGACTGACCTTTTCCAATGTGAAATTATTCTGCCAGCAAACACCCAACTAGCAGCCCCTCCCTCCAACTCTCCCGTCATGGAGAACATGGGAAGCCCAAAAGGCTTTCTGGTTTGTTTTTTTTCCTCCTCATTTTCTATCAACTCCTGGCAGAATTGCCATTGCAACAGGGAACAGTTTGTTCCCTTGATCCTCTCCCTGCTGATGCCTCACATCCTATACTTACCTGGCTCCATTAATGCCTTGCTTTGAGCACATGAATGCAGGTATTTTGTGAATATCCTTCACTCCAGGGACTGGGATAGCTCTTTATTCAGGATGGAAAAGCATATAAACAGAATATTTAACGAAATGACTGTAAGCGCCAGTTATACCTGAACAAAGAACTGCAAATGGCTCTGTAATGTGCTTTATACCTGCTTCTTCTCTTAGATTGCACTGCAGGCTATTTACAATTCACAATCCATATATCCCTGCATCCGAAATGTCTTTCTTTCTCACTTACTTCTTGATTAAGTGACAGAGTCTGATCTCAGCACAGCCTCCAAAGTCGCAGCAAACACAAACCTTCCCAGAGATAACCAAAATAGCTGTTTTATTTATTTTCATTCTTTTGCCATGCAATATTTGCATATTAGAGTGGTTATTGGGGGGAGAAAAGTCACAGATGCAAATTTGACATTCAGATGTCAGCTCCTCCATAAATAAGGTCAACTGTGATGAGGACACTTGCTAGTCTCCAATTATAGGTCTCTTAATGCGTAAATAACGCTAATGCATGGCATCTGCCATCGGAGCACAACTCATAAAGAAGATGTTAACTGAAGCCAACCCAGCTGAAATTTGCCCCTCTTGCTGTTTTCTGGCTTTTTGACTCGGAGGAGATTAAGATATTGACCTGCAAGCAGCTTGAATCACTCCGTGTACATAGCTGGGTTCTGCCCAGCGCTCCTGGATCCAAATGTGTCCTGTGTCACCTTCTCCCTTCCCTGGGCACCCTTCCCAGCCCAGAGCAAATAGTGGCCTAATTTTATGAACTAGGGAGAACCCAGCTCAGGTTCCAGCCCGGGCACTGCCACCTGCAATTCAATCCCAGTGGAAAGAGGATCTTGGCCCTTTCCAAACAGCACACCGGCCACCACTGCAAGGACACGTTCTCTCAGCCCATCTTCAGGAGCTGACAGGGTAGATGACACTTTGGTGAGAGGCTTAGTGCCTTGGAGAGAGGAGGGCTGACAGAGTCATGGCTTGAGCCTGGCAGAAGTGCCAGTGTTTGACCTCTCATTATATTTTCTCAGGCAAATAGCTCCCCGCAGGGCTGTATGCTTCCGATTACACAGCACTTGTAGCTGGAGCTAATTGGTGACTCCTTTTTATCACCTCTCCAGTATCATCTGGATAAACTGGCTCTATCACTCTACAGCCCCAGGAACGTGAGTAGGGTAACAGGCTAAAGATGAGAACCCAGGGCTGGCTGCCAAATGCTTCTGGGGCTTGTTCTCTGGGCATCTGAGTTCTTCACTAATACTTTTATCCCCTCCCCATAAATCTCTGTTTGCATCAGGTTGGTATTTCTTGCTTTTTTTAGAGCAGTGCCATGGCAGTTCCCCAAGCTGGAACCCCTGGCGCAACCTTCAAACAGAAAGCGAAAGGCTCTCACGACCAGCAAGGCGATATGGCGCAGGCAGCAACACGCACAGGGGCCTCTGAACACCTGGGTTCTATGGCCTGGTTTTGCCTTTGGCTTTCAGGGGAATGTATTTAAGCTTTTTATGCCTCAGTTTCTCAGGGGCTTGCTTGCAGCCGTCTTTGAAAGATACCTGAAAGCTGTGTGGATGGGAAATACACAGCAGCAGTGGGTTCCTGGTCTCAGGGTGCAATATTTTGTCTTTCTCAGATCAGAGCAATAAAGTGTTGATGCAAAGAGAAAGGCAGCAACAGTTAACATCAGGAAAGGATTGTCTTCCATACGGTACAATAACTTCCTTTGGGCTTTTCTCCAGCTCTACCTCAATAATCTCCCTTTTATTACCCTTTATATGAGTTTCAAATTCCCTGGCTGCAGAGGCTGGCAGAGATTGAGGTGGAGCTGCTCTTCTGAGACAGCTCTTTTGGCTTTTTCCAACCTGGTGACCATAACCTGGAGTTCAGAGTAAAATCTGTGGTGAAAAATGTGGGCATAGAGCAAGCCTGTTATTTCACCACTGTGTCCCTTCTTGTAGCAGGAACGTGCACTGGTGGGCCTGGAGTCACCCAAATACACTGAAGAGAGAGACTGGCAAGTCAGAGGGCAAATGTCTAGCAAGAACAGAGGGCAAAAGAAAGGCAGAAGCTATCCACAGCTGAAACCTGCAGATGCTAAGCACTTGTAAATCTTTGTTTACCAGCAGCGCAGAAGAAGCTGTGGATTGAAATCAGCTGTGTGAATCAGAAGTGATAAGAGCAGTGCTGCCGTGAAAGCCCCCAGCATCAAGAGGAGCTTTTCAGGCTTTTTCTGGCCTTGCCAGTAAGGTGTTTATTTACAGTTCCACAAGAGGGCTGAGCTGAGAAATGGATAGGCAGGGAAGGAGGGAAGAAGACAAAGCGGAAATCTTCTTTAAGAAGCACCAGTGAGCTGTGAACTGTGGAGCATCTGGCACCTTTGCTTCCCTGATCATTCTGTACCACTGTAAGCCCCCTCCCCCTTCTNGGTCAAGTGAAAACAAGACCAAACCTGAGATAACTTATGAAGTTAGTGCAACACCACTAAACCTTGAGTTACTGATGACGTTAGTTTAAAAGTCCAGAGATTTGTTTTAAGACCCTTTTTTTCCTGTAAGCCAGCAGATAACCATTCAGAAAGATCAAAGATTTCAGGTTCTAAGACCTTTCTTCATTACTGCATTTAATAAAAAGTATTTAAAATCCTCACATCCCGCAGCCTAAAAACAATAAAGAACAGCTCACACTCAGGCGGCAAAGCCTGGCTCTGAGGTTTGTGTATGACCTGAGAGTCTCTTGCCTTATTCCAGGGATTTTCTTATTAACAGGAACTCACCAGAATAAAAGGAATTGCTAAAAACTTTCCTCCTTTGTATTCAGTGCATCTCAGCAAATGGGGAAAAGCAGTCATACAATACAAAATGTGTTAATATACTGTAATCTACTCATGTATTATAAGACTTGCTTATTGCTCTGGTGATTGATTTATTTTTAGTATGCAAGATGCTGAGCATCGTGTGCCTTCCAACTGCTTGAGCACAATTATTGTATTGATTTGATGTGACAGTAGCTCTGTGTTTAAGGTGGTTTATGTTTTTTAATTTGCAATTAAATAAAGGGATGTCTACTCCCCAAGATGGCTGACAGTTGTTTATACTCTGCAGTAGTTGATGAAGCAAACTTTTATTTGGCTTCATAAAACATACTTGTTCTGTCACTCTGAAGCACAATAGCTAGAGTTCTCAGGGCAGTTTCTTACCTAGCAAAAGATAAAACTAAACTGCAATCTATTTTTAAAAAAGGCCAGGTAACAACATCAGTGGTGCAATGGGACTATAATGAAGTAAGTGAGATAGCAATATTGTACTATTGATAAAAGTAATAGTGATAATATATTTCTATAGCACCTTTCATCCTAAAGGATCCTGAATTGCTTTGGATAGTCACTTGTTCCTTTGTCTTCTCCCCCTCCCCTCCTCTCTTTTTTTTAATTTATTTTATTTGAACATTCTTCTTCCTCCACTGCTTATATCTTCTCAACTATGCAGAAAGGAGGAATCTTGACAGCTACTTAGAATCAAGTACTCCACAACAGTCACTGAGCTACAGAGGAGATTACTCCGTTGTCCATGACTCTGAGGGAATAACCCTCCTACAGCAGATCCCTACTGTCTCACACAAAGGCAGGTACCTCTTTATGTTCATGATGTCTGAATACTTCAAAAAGCTGAGGTGCAGCAAAAAAAATGGAAAGATAACACTTTTGTTCTGAAAACATGCACTGTTGCTTTATAGCTTTCAGTCAGTGAAGAAGCCATAAATGTGAGCTGGGCACATCTGCAGGTCCATCTATCGGGATTGGTAAAAAAAAAAAAGAGGAAAATTATCACTGAATGCTCCCTTGAAAGCTTGATTCATTATCTCTCTAAGTTAATGGCATATTTTCTACCATCCTCAGTGTCTTTAAATTGGCCCCAATTCAGCACACAAGCAATTGATATTTGTCACCACTACACAGTTCAGCTTGGAGGGTCCATCAGCACTAGCTACTTTGGTACCTACCAAGCTAAAGAGGACATTTAGCTGGAGGACATTTAAATCCAGTGCATGTTTCAAGTATAGATAAGGCCTGGTCTTGCTGACCAAAGTCCATCTGGCTGGAGCCCAGAGCTGTAACCTCCGAGTGATGCGATTACCATCTCTCCATTGCCTTCTTCATACCAGAGATTCTTCCTCGCATGCATGTGGCATGCAGAAACACAAAGCATCAAGAGGGTCAAATGTTTCCAAATGCTGTATAACACATCTCTCCAGCCCAGGGTGGGCCTCCAGAAATTCCACAGATTCTGGGATGTCCATTCATCAACCTAAATTGAGTTCTCGTGTTTATTGTGCCATATGAAACACTTGTTGATTATCAGATGATGTACTATAGCATATATACATCAGAGTTACTGTGTCACCTTGTGCTTGTTCAGACAGAAACAGAACAAAAGTAGTCTGCAAATATCAGGTCAGACCCTGAAAATGGATTTGTTTTGACTGCAGCAGTGCCACTTTTACATGAATATTCCAGCAAGCAATTACAACAAGAATGTACTAAGACTAATATTATCGAATACTCCCCTCAAGGAGACTATTAAGCTAGTCATCATGTCATTGTTTGCCATTATGCAGTCCAGAGACCTGACTTAAGGAATTGGATCCATCCAGTATAGGAACCAGTATGTGCCACATGATCTCAATGTCTACCCCAACCAACCAAAGTAATAAATTATGAATATCAAGTATACCAAACACTGTTGACAGCCAATCATTTATAAGCAGACTACATGGTAAAATGTGCATTCCATTGTCTGATCAATTTTTAGGGCAGACAGGACAATTACATCATCCAGCTACTAAACAGGGGAGGCCATTGTATTTCAGTTTATCAGCTTTAAATAACATGACATAGACTATCATCCTGATGCAATGCCTTGTTGAGATATTGGTGCACAGACCCCAAACAAGTTTTAGTAGTAGCTGAAAGCACACACAATGTAAGTTTATGACATACAGACACATTTCTGTCAAGTTCTGCCATGAGTGAAAGTGAGATTAATGCCAGATTGGCTCCGCAAGAGGATGGAGGTGGAGAGAACGCTCTGAACATCTACACAGCAACAGAAACTCTGATTAAAGAAGTCTGTCATGCATTAGGTACTGTGGGCCATTTATGAAGTTCTTGCTTAATCCCAAATCTTCTAATTTTGTGGGGAGTTTGAAAACTACATGAATAATAAATATAAAATGCTAAAAATACAGATAACCAGCATTGCAGAGTAAAAGCATTAAAAAGCTGTTTTTCTTCCACCATCTATGAAACCTTTACTCCAAAATCCTTTTAGCTCTACAATAATAGCCACTTATTTTAACTACAGGTGATACTTTAATTGACTGATCTTTGGGCCGTCCATTTTCCAACTCTTTCATGTTGCTCATAATTTAACACACATTTAAAGAAACACTTTAAGCTTTGGTATAATTTTATAAAACATTTAAAAAAAAAACCAAACAAAAAACAAAACAACCAGCTTGTAAAAGAATGCATATTTATTATTCCTTTCTTAACAGAAAACAGGTTATCAAAATATTATAATTTACATATTTGTCAAATTCCTTGGAGTACAAAAAAAAATGAAATGGATGGATGAGTGTAGGAGAACCAGAAGAAATGTTTAGAGAAGAACAAGCCCACAAGAACCCAGTGAAATGCACTCATCTAGTCACACCACATTCGCCTGGCTTCAGGGGAGCTGTGCTGTCTGACACCAGCTGCACGTGTGGCCACTTGTGTTAACTGAAACAGCCCCACTGAAACCTAGAGTTTCACATGGACCTCAAGCAAATACAGTTGTGACCCAGGATTTTTGAACTGACAGACAAACTTATAAAAATAAGAAAGGTTATTTAAAGAGAAAGATTTATTTCGTGTCACGCAGGTGTCTCAGAGAGTTATGTGGTGCTTGGATTCATAATGACAAAGTCCATCTTGTGTGCAGAAATGACCTGGCTGAATCAGTCCCAATTCTCTTAGCTCATGAAAACTTTGTGGCAAACCTTGCACAGACAAGGAAAGGTTGAATGACAGAGACTTTGTGGTTTAGTTTCCACCTTGCTTACTTAAGGCTGGGCATTTTCCTTCTGGATAAATGCATGTGGCAGCCTCAGGCCATCCCTGAAATATAGGTATGAGACCTGGCTCCAGACCTTTCAGCGGACCTGAGCAAACCACTCCCAGGCACTCTTTCCTATGGAGCTGCTGGCAGGAGCTACATAAATGTTCCATAAATAACACAGCGTGGGGTCCTGCTCTGTTTGGTAAACATTCGGTAAATTTTTAATGGTTCTGTTCTTCAGGTTGAAGCTACTTTCTTCCCAGTCATAAAATGCGTGTGCTTTGGGTGGTGAGCACAGAAGGGCAAAGTGGGATGAATTCCAGTGGTCCAGCTTTCCTTTGCTGGGGTTGCTCCTGTGGGGAGAAGAAGGGGAAAAGAGGAGCACCAGCACTGTGAACCTTTACACCATGTGGATATTTGTTAAACCCCAACTCATTTCATGCAGGTGCCCAACTGCGGTGACTGTAGCTTACAGACAACAACTTCTGAGCTGACAACCCCGAGATGAACAACTATTGGTGCCGGTAGTCTATGCCACTTAATTTTCTCCTTCTTCCTTTATGCCTCCTGTTCCCATCTGTCTTCCACCCAGAAAGGAGACAGAAGTGCTCTGCTTCAATCCACACTGTACTGGCTGAAGCACAAGCAGTAGCACTGAAAACAAATGCAGAAGGGAGTTCTTCTTATTTCATTTCATTTTCATGGGTCTTTGAGCTGTCAAGATGCTTTTAATCAGATAAAAAAACCCAAACCAACCAAACAAAAAAACCCCAACAACAACCCAAAAAAACCCATAACAAATGACCCCACCTAATTAATCATACCCCTGCTTGGTATTGCCCCAAAAGCAGTAGTATGGGGCTGGAACATTTTTCCCACCACCTCAAGTGATGACACTGAATTTCCCGTCCAAGGAGTCCAGGTGGTATACACATCGATGTTTCTATGCATGTGCACGTCACTTGCACACCTCATACATGCAACCCTCATCACAGAGGAGCAGTCCATAGTTAGGAAGGAAAAAAAAAAGACCTGCAGAGGGGGTAAAGTGGAACTGACTTTCACGACAAGGCTGGATGGGACTTTGAGCATCCTGGTCTAGTGGGAGGTGTCCTATGGCAGGAGGGGTGGAACTAGATGATCTTTAAGGTTCCTTCCAACCTAAACCATTCTATGTTTCTATGACTTCCAACCAACTTGGACTCTTTATTTTTTAGCAGTGTTTAGTCAGTATTTACCAAAGGCAACAAGTACCTACATGGTCATTGCTATAAACTGCTGTCACACAGCCCCAGATACAGATGCCCCAGTTCTAGGAACAGGCAGCTGACAAAGCACCTTAAACCTCACCATCTGTCCTCACAAGAGTTTAGGACCACAGCAAGGGCTAATTTAAACACATGTCCCAGCAGTGCCAACCAAGCTCCCATCACCCTCCTGTTCCTCATACAGTACTCAGCTTCGGTGCTGAAAGCATGGCCCAGGTTTTGGAGCCTGCTGGGAACAAAGCCACACTGGTTCAGTTGTGTTTTGGTCTTCAAACCAGCAGATTTCAACTCAGCACCAGGGCAATGCTGTAGTTGTGCTGTGAGATGTAAGACCACAAACAACAGGCACAGGAAAGGTCTTTCCAGTCCTGCAGACAAGTTTCCAAAATTACAAAGCTGTTCTTATTCCACACTGGGGGAAAAGCAAACCTTTTTGAAGGCTTTTGTTGCCACAAGGAACTCAAGTCCGTATCTGATTCAGGGACTTGAATCTCAGGGCTTGCCTGTGCTGTACACTCCTGAAATCAGAAGCAGCATATCCACATCAGCGTGACACCCAAACTAACGATTCCTTTGTAAAGAGGATTATTGCTGGCCAACACAGGCATACAGTGCTGGGAACCACGGTGTTGTTGCACGATGCTGTGCTGGGTACATGTAAAAGCATATGTGGATGCCTCTGCTTCATGCAGCACGGGGCACTCTCTACAATATGTTTCCCACGACCTGGTTTACAATCCAGAGCAGGACACTATTCAGTGTTTTAAGGAGACTGCAATTCTCTCTCCTGCCATCTCTCTCTCTCTCTTTTCGATATCTTGAACTCAAAATTGATCCTACAAACCCAGCTACGACTACTACTGTGAACACTCCCGGGAATATTTCCATTTCTTTGCACAAGATGACCTGTGCCATCACCCTTCAATTTTTATTGTGTCTTATAGCACTAAAAGTAGTCACTTAAGCCTGTGCAAAGAGAACCTCCATTGCAAGGAGCTGGCTAACAAAATAGATCAGAGAAGCGATTTCCCTCTTGTTCACAGAAAAGCTTGTTAATTACACACACCCTTTTGGGTTATGGGCACAGGCACCGTAATACTGGGTCATGCACCTATACTGGGAATTATTTCAAGGACTGAGCCCCTAAGGGGAGTCAATCAAGCCCTTTCCAGACTGTTAGGGATGGCCAGTGAAGACTTTGTGTTTCTGGGTGGCAGTACCACACCTGGGGTTGGTGCCCATTCCCTCAGCGACAGCGTCCTCTTGCTTTGAGCTCTGTGTCTCCCTCATTTCGCTCAAGCACAGACAGACCAAGCAGCACATGGCATTCTCTGAGCAAGAGCCCCCAGACAGATGCTAGGACACAGGCAGGTTTTCATGCTGGTCTAAGGCACACCTCAGAAATAGGTTGGTCATGTAGAGGGGAGGCACCAGCCAAGCACTTTACACCAGCAGAGGGGATCTTCGCTGCAGGGCTGTCAGGGCTACACTTCAGGCTTTAGGAATGAGGCAGGGTGACAGCTGAGAGGCACCAGCATGGGACACTGCCAAGGAGCATACAGAGATCCTGTTGACTCCCTTTACAGGACTTGTTTACCTTGTCCCAGCTGTATGAACCTGTAGCTGCTGTAATCCTGGACCTGCTGGCACGAGCGAAAAATAAACCTCGAGCATTTTCTTTCTCAAAGTTCAGCTTTCCATTATTTAGATTTTTCAAGGTGCCCAAGATCCTTAAAGACAGAAGGTAAAACTCTGTCCCTGTGAAGTTAAGAGCATTTCCTCACCCTCTCATTTCAGCAGCCAAGGATTGCACACTGTCTTGTCCTAGGACAGGCCAAGGAGTCATTGAAGGTAACCAAATGAAATACCTGAGTAAACGTCCAAGGGTGAGAAGAGCACCAGAGAAATGGGAGAGTTTTTCTGGATGTGCCATGCTCTGCGAGTGCATCTCCGAACACATGGACTCAGCAGCATGTGAACAGATTGCAGCCAGATTTTTGTGGCAGTGCCTTTGGGAGCAGAAGCTTCTATTTGTGAAGAGATCACAAAGGCTGGGAGTGATTTTAACCTAGAAAGGAGAAATATAAAAGCATGAACCTACTCCCATTGCAGTCACTAGGTGTTTTGTCTTTAACTTTAAAGAAAGCAGGCTCAGCCTGTAAAGTGGGGGGCCTGGCAGTTAAGAAAGAAAAAACTCAGGTGAATCCTGACCTAATGCTCCTTTTTTCCCCTCATCCTAGAGTGAGGGGAGAAATTTTTATGAAGCTAAAAGGCATATAATTTGGAAGTGATGAGAAGAAAGCTGTTTTGGTTTTTTTTTAGCATGCTGCAGGCACCCTGTGGAATTAGCTGTTGCAGCAGGTCAGCAAGTCAAATAGTTTGTAAGGATTCAAACCGACTCAGATAGTCTAATGAGGACAGACAACCACTGGCAAGAGCACAACACCCAGCTAAAGGAGACAGGGAGAAAATCAAGCTGCCTCCTTCAGATCCAGCTTGTCGGCCAATCTTGCCTGCAGAGAAGATGGAGGAATGGCCACTAATGCAACAGCACAGGAGGAATAGCCTCAGAGAAGGATGATGCCTTTATTACGAAGTGCTACTAAATCTTACCAACTGCAACTGTTCTCCTCTCACCCTCGGGATGCTGAAATATCTCTCTCCATCAGCTCCTGCTCTTAGCCTCATGGGTTGACAGAGCTCTTCAGGAGACAGAAATCTCATCCACAGGAAATATTTTCAGATGCAAAAACCAAATCAAGTCATATTTGGAAGGAGCAAATGAATTGTTTCCACACATCACATAAGGCTGCCTCTACATTAGCATTTTGCTTCAGAGCAGGAATGGGATTTTGAAGTAAATCTCCCAGTCATCAATTTACCACGCATTGGCTCTGTTTGCAGAGCTGTTTTGATGCTCATGAACTAGATTTCTTTTGGAGAAAACTAAATGAGAAGCTTCACTCCAAATGTGCAGCAAATGTGCTCCAAACCCTGAGGCAGACATAAGACATAATGACCAAGTTGATGCCTGGTCCTCCAGACAGCTTTGAATCACAGGTACATTGGGGACATTTGGTCCACAGGACCAGACTAGATCCAGACAGAAATAAAACTCTGAAGTTTTGTGTAGCTTAGCAAAAGATCCTCAGCACCAGCTGGTTCAGTCCACTTTTCCACTCTTATTGCATTGTTTTTCTTGTTGGTCTAGCTATAACCTGCAAATTAGAGGTAAGCCCATACCTACAGCTTTCCCCATCTAGTCAAAGGAAGAGAAATGAAGAGAAGGCCAAATACAAAGAAAGTTTTCTGGCATCCCAGGATAAAAACCAAAAGTAAACAGGCGCAATTTCTGCCTGGACAGGAAAAGTCTGTTTGTCCCAATCAAGGAGTGATGGAACTTACACCACAGGCATTTTCTGCTGGTTAAAGGTATGCAAGAAGGCTCCAGTCCTTTGGTCCCTTTCAAAGGAAATCTCT
Organism: Nycticryphes semicollaris; assembly: GCA_013400055.1. Lineage (NCBI taxonomy): Eukaryota > Metazoa > Chordata > Aves > Charadriiformes > Rostratulidae > Nycticryphes > Nycticryphes semicollaris. The sequence continues at coordinate 57,046 of VXBJ01007442.1, forward strand.
TGACTCACAGAGTTAAGCCATATAAACCCCAAGCATGCTACCAAAGATTCATGACACATTCATGAGAGGCAGCTCCAGATAACAAATTTAAGACACTTCATTTCAGCACTGGATGCAGGAGAAAAAGGCTAACTCTGAGCTTCCTCTCTTTGTTTTGGAAGAGAAAAGCCGGAATCCATGTGCAAGATAAATTTACTTATTAACTGAAATATTTCTTATGTCAGCCTGGTATATTTAGGCCTTCATTCTTGCATTTCTTTGGGTTATTTCAAAACTTTAAAGAGAGGACAAATGTTAGAAGTAAAAAGATCTTTTTCTTTAAGAAGATCCAACAGACAACTAAATGTTAATCTTACATGTTTTTCTAGACTCGGGTCAAATCCATCATCTTTAATCCTTGGGGATCATCATCCTCTGATTTCTTCACTCAGCTTCCAAATCTTTTTCCTTAACAGAATTTAAACATTCCTTCAAAGCAGTTAAAGAATACTCTTTTTTTTATTATTATTTTGTATCAGAAATTGTCAGCAAGGAGGACCCCTACTGCTTCTGCTTTACTTATTTGCTGGAAATACTGGCAATCCTAGAAAGAATGGATGCAGCTTGGGAACACTGTTTGCATATTTGTAAGCAGGATGAAGCTTTAATGGTTTTGATAAGTCAAATCAATTGAACAGGTGCTGCTCATGCTGAAATGGTACATGCTTCAGATACATTGTGGATTAACACCAACGAAACATGAGATAACTCCTGGGTATTTTTTTTTCCCCTACCTGATTCTAAAAATTCAAAAGCAAGACATATTTTCAATCTCTTCTAACTCAAGCAAGAAATCTGCTGCTCTCACTTCATGCTGTGAGTTTCAGGTCAATCCATGGACTGTACAGCAAACCTAGAGCAAAATGATGGATCTCCAGCATCAGAGCTAGCTTGAGCACTCCTCTCCTCTCTCTCCAAATCTGCCAGAGTATAGCAGTACAGAGCTAGATTTGGACCAGAAACCTGGGGAAAGGTTAATTTTCAGAACCTTGAGGTTTTCAGAACTGAGGTTCCAAACTCTGACTCTCTGACTAATGAGAAACAGTTTGTGCATCTCTTCATGCACCAAGGGAATACTGCTCGGCTTGACCTCCCTCTAGCTTTATGATTGGAAGAAGCATGATACACAGGAAGCAAAATCTCCAGCCTGAAACACTGCCAGTAAATTCCCCCACTGAGTGTAAAAATGAGAGACAAAATTGGATTTCAACCAATTTAAAGTTTTGGGAAAAGAATAGACTGTGGCCTAGCATACTGGTGTGGCATTATCCCTGTGATTCATTCTGGCAGCTTGATCAGGCTGCTCTCGTTAGTTCCAGTGCAGCAATATAAAAATCTGAAAATTCTCTCCAAGGCAAAAAAAGAGGTCAATGGAGAGGAACAACTCTGTGTCTGCCAGACACCCTGCTTATGCACTGACTGGTCTATTAAGTCATCACTGAAGGATGGATGGGTCCCACAACCCCTTTCTTACTCTTAAGGTGTCCTTTCTTGAGACGCTAGTGACATAAAAATGTGTGTCAGGGGGTGAACTTGTCATACCCCTGCCCATCCTATGGACAGTGCAGCCACTGGCCATGTGTTTCAAATGTTATCTGGGTTGGCACCAGTTTCTCTTTCTTTTTGGGACACTACTGAACCACACCAAACTGGGGTCCTTTCAGCAGTTCCACACTTTGAGGAATGATGGATGAAACTGGAGTCCTTTTCTCAAGCCTCATCCCCCTCTTAGTTTCCCTGAGGTCTGCAGCAAGCCTGTGCATATTATACACAGCACCTAAGTGAATTTTAAATAGCCTGGAAGTGGGTCACTTCTGCAGAGCTCTGAAGCCCTTCTCGCTCTCTGCTGTCAGCCTGAGGAAGCCACTGCTGCACTGTGTCGTGTCTGCACGGAGTCGCCACTCTGATTTTCTCTGAGAGATTAAGCAGAGATTTATTTCTCCCCTTCAAGTTTTTTTTATGCTGCTACCAAGCCTGGATTTCAGACTTGAGCTTGATTGGGCTTTAATGGATTTTCTACACAGCGTGGCCATCGAACACCTCCTGTGTGCTTCTGGAGTGACTTTGCTGCACGGGGATATAAAGTGCTTAAATGGTAGATGGTGCTGTTACCCACTTAGCTACCAAGGTCTGGTTCTAAACCACGTCACAAAATTCATCTAGCGTTGCTCTCCCTGCCAGCACAGTTCGCAGGAGCCAGTATCCATCTTTTCAGCTCAGGTTAATCAGCACTGGAAAATGTTGTGTCTTAGACAGGATATTTATTCATTTGTTACAGGGCTCAAGCAGGGACTAGCTCATGCTGTCAGGCTGCCTACCAAGAGTGCTTGCTTCGGACTGGAATTAAATAGAAAAGAAAGAAGTCAGTCTGTGGTGAATCTCCATCCAAGGGGGAGCTTTGCAACTTTTTCTCCTGAGAAATGGGAAACAAAATAAAAAAACCCGCAGAAAAACTTAGATGAGACAGTGATACAATAGTAGGAGAAAGGCAGGAATTTGCATAATGTCCTGGATGTCTGGACTCAAACCTGTGCTCTAAAAGATTACGGTCCCTGATGAGAAACACAGAACAGGTTCAGCTCAGTCTGGCCATTATTAACAATTTTGGCATGGGGGGACCACAGGCCTGGTCAAGAGGAGGCTAGGACTGAGGACTGTAACCAAAGGGCACAAGGCACCCACCAGACTAGGTGACTGAAGTGGCATCAGCAGCAGATGAGGTTTCAGAGCTGGTGGGCATCTAGTTCTGTGGGTCAGAGCTGGGTGTTGGACCGACCCAGGACTGACACAACCTTCAGGACAGGACAGGGCAGCGAGGAATACTTTCTGCATTGCACTCTGTGAATCAGCAAGTAAACCCTCCAGACTATGATCTGTCCTTTGCAGCTAACCTGTACATGACAGCAAACCAGAGAGGGACTAGCAGCCTACAGTTTTCTCTCTAAAAGAAGAATCTAAACAGCCCCTATGAATATTTTGATTATCTCAGGTCTTCCAGAGCTGTGAAGAAATTGAAATTTCCTCTTTAGTGTTTGCCCATTGCGTCTTCAATAGATATAAGCTTCACCAAGCACCCACACTAAATCTGCCAACACTTATTTTCCACCATCTGCATAGTAATTGCACTAGGAGCTGAGTTTAATATCCTTAAATTCCCATTTTGACACACTGAAGAGCTCCTGGCACACAAGGTGCAAGGGGTTATTTAGTCTCAGATTATTGACCCAGAATGAAGAAATCCAAGTTACCGACTTTCCTTGCCCTTCTCCACTCACCTCAGTGACTCTGTCAATTAAACATTTCCTATCTCTTCAGCTGCGACAGCTCCCCTTTCACCAGCTCCATCCTCCTCATTGCTATTCACTTAGAAGTTCTCCTTCCAGCTGGGTCCTTCTGTGGTTTTGTGTGATGATCTGTAGCGGATGTTTTCCCCCTTCCTTCATTTTGCCATGGACCATTATTTTCCCAACATATTCCTATGTTGTTGGTGAAGCTCTTGGTGCTTCCCCATGTCAAACTATCACAGAGTGGCTGGTCTGTGAGACGAGTTTCTCAGCTGACCCTCTTCTCCCAAGGAGCCCTAAAGCCAGCTCTCACTGTGCCCCTCACTAATCTGAATGAAGCTGCAACTTTTGCAGCTCAGACCTATGTCTATCTGTAATTAAGTAGTGGACTTTTTTTTCTCAGAGGATCCCTCCTTCTGCTTCCACCCAAAGAAAACAACCTTGGAATCTGTGAAATAGGCTGATTTACTGGTGGTGGGGGGAGAGGCCATGATGTGGATCCTTTACTGGTGAAGACGTCAGTCCTTCATTTCTATGAACTGCTTATCTATAAAAAATAAAGATGCTGCTTAGCCTTATGTGACATAGGGCTAAATGCAAAACTCATTTCTTTCACCTGGCATTCTCAAAATACACTACCAATGCCCACACAGCCTCTCAGGCAGACCTCTGTCCCCCGTGGAGCTCCCCTAGACTTCCCTTTCTATAATTTCTTATATCTTCGGCTTAGGTATCTAGATTCCAAGTTTATCCTGCAATCCCTGCTCATTCACTCAGAAATGCAAACCCTTCAACAACACCAAAAAAACCCAAAAAACCAAACCCATCCTGCCACATCTTGAGATAAAATCTTAGTATATGAGATAATGAAAAATCTGTTAGTAACTCAGGTAACCAGTTCAGCCCCACCACCTCAGTGCAATTCAACAGCTTCTTAACCTTCACAGGACGGGTCTGTGTCTGAGCATGCTGCATGGTCCAGCTCTGCACCACTGGCCAGTTACTGCTCTGGATGCTCTGACATGTCTTTTCCATCAAGCAAACTCAAGAGGGCAGTGATCTGGGTGGCAGGGAAACATTGCCAGCTTGCCCATGTCCCTGCAGTACACTTCTCTGAGGCACCACCTTGCCCAGAGTGGAGCAGAGCTACCTCTGCTCACTGCTTGAAAGCTCATCTCTAGAGACCAATGAGGCTGCCTCAACATGAGCCTGTGTACAAGGACATGGATACTACAAAAATACCCATCTGAATACGTCCCAGCTAGGATTTGGCTCTGTATGCTACTGAAAAACAGGCCTGGTAATAAATGTATTCTTCAACCTTCCCCAGTGGAAATGGTGCAGCTCAGACACAATACAGAAAAATACTCCTTTGTGTTGGATCTTCCTTGTACGTGGACTGAGCATGGCTTGAAAGGGGGATGATATTCACAAAAGGCTCCCATCATGTTACATGAGGGACAAGAGCCACCAGTACAAGGATGTTGTCATGCTTGATGTAGTCTAGCAACCGGCAGGGGAACGGCAGACCTTTCCTGAGTTCGCTCCGTGTGGGTGTCGCGCAAATCTCCCCCAGGAAGCTGTACAGGGAAGGAAACTCCTACTTGAAATAGAGATCTGCAGCACAGGCACCATCAGAGAGGAGAAATTTGGCCTTGGACAGCAGAATAGATGGAAAGCTGCCCTGCTCCTCAGAGTAGAGGTCAAAACAAGCCTTTTCAAAATGCATTTTTTCTCCTAGAATTAGAACATCTTTTTTCTAAGCATGGTGAATTCATCTTCACTGCAGACATCAGACCTCACAGCACTGAGAACAAAGGAGCCTGTACCATGTAGCACAGTTGCTTTTTATGTCTTTATTTTTATTAGTATGCAATGCCACAAAAGCATTTAGTTAAAATAAAACAGTAGTTAGCATTAAAATAAGCCATAAAACACACTACAGGGTCATATTTTGTTTAAGATTTACTACACATACAGAAAAGACAAATGCTTTGGAAGATTTTACATTAATACAAAATATTATTTACTCTTTATCTAGGGAGAGCTCTCACTAAGTGTTTTAGAACACATCATTACCCATCAGAAGCTTGAAGACTCCTTAGATTTTCTGAAAGTTTAATAGCTAGTGAAATATTATAAAAAATTGCAAGTCTCTCATTTTACAAATTCTGTAGCAACTTTTAATGTCAAGAATCACATAAACACAATACCCACAAAAGCAGATTCAGATCCAGTTTGGAGAACCAATTGCCAAAACCAATGAAGAGCAGACACCAAAACTGACGTGAAACAGAAACTGAAGCAGGTTTCTCAAGTGCCTGAGCTGACACAAGTGCATAAATAGAGAAATAGGGTGAAAAACCTGAGTGGTTTGAGACTATTTTGGTTCCCCTAACTTTGAAAACAGTAATTTATTTAAGCTACATGTTTATGTCTACCCATCAAGTTATTCAGTACTGAGTGGCTACAAACAGTACATGTGTAGAAATGTGGTAATTTTGGGATAAGAGGAGACCGTATTACTGTTAAGTTTAACTCACTGAAAATACACTGGAATTCCTAACCTGCCTAAATCAGAACTGACTTCCATGTTCACACAAATCCTGGGAGCCCACTTTTAAGATCCAATCATCATAAGCTCTCACCCCCCACCCCACCCCCCCTTAATTTTTGCATATAAGGTAAGATTTGTACAGGAGAGCACATCCAGAGGCACGGATGACCATTCAGGCTCTCATCTTCCCTTCACTTCTGCCCTCTCCCATCCAGTTATGCAGATACTCAAGTGCACATATAACCCATGGCAGAAATAAAGGCTGCTCCTGCCTTTGCACAAATTGGAAATGAAGTGCACCTGACTAATGCCTCTGCTGCTGCAGCAAGGAAGACAGAGGAGCATATTATTCAGAGGTTTCCTCTTTTCTTCATCTGTATGCATGCAGGATAAAGTGTAGTACTTTAACATCAGAACCAAAATTTTTATTATGCAAACTTATTGTGACTATCAAGTTCTCGTTTAGCATTAACAAGCTCTGAAAGATACTATTAAATGTGTCACTTTAACTTCAAATTGAAGCCTATGTATTTTTAATTAATAAGCGGATGTATATGAATGTAGCAGACGCTGCCATTAACTATCTTATCGAGTTAGGGAATGGAAAAGTTCTTCCCCAGCACTGGCTGTGAGAGCATATTCTTCTTTTATAAACTTGGAAAACAGTGTACAGTCACATGCATAACAAAAACCAGGCTGGGGCTCCAGAGGAGAGGGCACACTTAATTAGACCTTTCATTTAATCTGTGTCTCTGATCTCCACCTCCTCACTCCCGTGATTTTGCCCTTTTCTTCTCTTGTTCCCATCTGCAGCTGGAATCAAAGGGTGTATGTAGGAGGGGTGGTGTGGGCAGGGTTTCAAGGGGACGGTGAGATGCTTCAGCTGGCTGATACATAAGAACAAAGAAGCCACTGGAAGGCTCACAAAGGCTGCAGTGCATGGCCAGAACATGGAAAGGAACTGGGGGAAGAAGCGTCCTCACAGTGCTGGTTGCTTTCCATCACCTGAGCCAGCACCTCACCTACTCTACACAGGAGCAGGCCTTTCCAAAGTGAAGAAGAGTATTTACAGGAAGCAAAGATTCAGCTTCTAATCTTCACATCCTCTGGAAGACCACCTTCCTTCTCATGGCACACTGTCTCAGGTGGAGTTGACTGTGACACGGGTGCTTGACACCCCTTGATTCTGTAAAAAGGGATGGGATATTCAGGACTCTTCTTGATGGAAACCCTGAACCCCTTAAAAATCTCCTGGCTTTGGATAAAAGTTGTTAGGAGTACTTAGAGTAACACCTTGGGGACTATACCCAGCACCTGGACTTCTTCTGGTCTTTGAAGATCAGGAAGGGGATGTGAGGAGAAGCAAAGGAATGGTTATATTTAATAACAAGCTGTTACTGGAAAGGTGGGATAATCTGATTAGAGTGCAGTCAGAACTCATATCAGCATCCTTTTTCACTGTTCATGCATCAGAATGAATTAAATACATTAAATAAACGTATTTGAAGGGTGAAGTATATCAAGCTGGTAAATGGATACAATCTGATATCATGCAAATTCAGGATCAAGTAGTAGGAGATGATTTTGCTTGCAGTGCCTCTGGCTAAAAACAGCAGTGGAAGGAGACTGCACCTATTGCTTCCTGCCTTTGCAATTGAGCTTTGTCAGCTGTCTCAAAGCCTGCTGCCTTTCAGACCCCGATCAACACCTAAAATAAGGGGGGAATTTGCTTTTTTCTCTTATCCCAGTAACCCCTGAACCTTGTCATTCAAGGTCATCTGTGCCCTTTTTAAACAGGCTCTTCAGCGCCATTTGAGATACGTCAGATATAAAGCTAGGAAAGTGACAGATCCCTAGACCCTTGACTGAAAACAGGAAACATCATTAGCTCAAACTCTCTAAACTCCTGTAGATTACAGACCATTGAATTCAACCCCGGTATTTCTGCTGAGTACAAGAATTTGTGTCTGGCTAAACTGTCCAGGCATCTGGTCTGGGAACTGAAGAGATCTTCTGATGAAGAAACTACAGCTTCCCTTGGTAGTTTGTTCCACTGGTTAATTGTCCTCATTATCAAATAGTATGCCTAATTTCTCATTTGAATTTGTCTGGTTTCAGCTTGCAGCCATTGAGTCTTGCTGAGACTTTCTGTATGAGAATAAAGAGCCTTTTAACACTACTTATTTTATTCTTATAAAGGTATTTATACACTCAAGTCACCTTTCACTGCTCTGTTTGATGAACTAAACAGATGAGCTTTTCATGACTTCCAATTATATGGTGTTTTCTCAAGGCATCAAGTCACTTCAGGATGTCTTTTCAGCACCTCCTGTGATCTTTCAGTATCAGGCTGCTAACGGAGACACTTACGTCTAGGCTCAATAAAGTAAATTTCACCTTTTAATTTCTTACTGATCAGCTATACAACTCCAAAGGCACCTTCTTAGTAAAAATTCCCTTACTTTAGACATTTAATGCTTGTCCTAGGTCATGTCTCATTGCAGCACAGAGGGTGTTTCACTCGGAGTTATTTGCTCGCTCGCACCTCAAGATCCCTTTGCAGTCCCCACTTTCCTGCAGGAACCGCTTTGCCTGCAGGCTTGCTCCAAGGTGTGTTTACCTGTCACCTGACTATGTCAAAAGAGGATGATAAAAAAGCAAATAGGAGAATTGCAATAAAGACTGGGGTGGGGGGAGGTCTGGTAAAAAACAACATCAGAGCTGAGAGTGGGTGAGTCACTGTGTGGATTAGGAACGCCCGGGTGGATCTTAGCCCCGTTCAGCTGACTTCAGTGACGCACAGTCATTTCTCTGCCTCAGAGGATCATCACCGGCTCCACCTCAGCATGTTCAAAAGTATCTCACACGGCTGACAAACATCAACCTCTGCAGCTCCGAGGGGGCAGGGAGCTATGTGGCTTTGTCAGTCCTGAACACAGAAACTTCAAAACAAAGGATGTCAAATGCGTTGAAAATACCGCACCCTGCTCTCTGTTCCCAAAGGTTTAGGAGAATACAAATAAACTTGATGCACACATGCCTAAACTGACACACTGAATCACAGGGCTGCTAAATCCATGCAGCTCATTAGTGGGCTGACATATTTCTGATTGCAGGCCAGGTAACTGTAGGGGAGAAGGGATGTGTACGTGGAGTGTGGATTTTTACGTGCCTGTATCCTCACCCAAAAGGGTTAAGGAAATAAAGGAGTTCTTCACACCCTCCTGCTCCAAATTTCACTTGTCAAACCAAGAAACCACTTTGGATTTGCTCTGATATCCATTTAATTTCTGGTTACTACTCTCTGACACATGCAGCCCGCTGGTGCCAATTATGTAGGTTACATTTCTGCCAACTTTACTGTGATTTTGCCTTTAATAATTTACATGAGCACACTTCATATGCTTATGCGCTGCTCTGTGTGTGTACGTGTGTGTTTGCCTGTATGTGTTGTCTCTTCCCATTTTTTAAGCCATTTAAGCAACGAAATCTTATGTAAGACACTGGTTGAGGGATGAAGTTATCTCCATAAGTGTAATGTAGAAAGAGAAATCTAACCCAGAGAGGAACCACAGGAATTCCATTGTCTCAAACACTCATTTTGAAGAAAACAGTAAATTTTAAGAGTGTCTTTTCCCAGATAGGATAAGCAGGAATTTAAGTCAGTCTCTTTTGGCTCCATTGGTTAATGTCCGTATCTTGTGGATGTCAGAAAAGACCAAACTGTTGTTTTGTTGAATTTTTCTGTTCCGTCTGGCTACTCCAGCATAGACATGGTCCATTGCTATAATCTAAAATGTTACCAATTTCACCAGCTGGCAAAACCTGTAACAGTGATATTGTCTACTTTACAGACAATAAGCATCTTAATAGGTGACAATTAACTATTCATTTAGAAGCTGGTGGAACCAAGTCAGGGAGGATTTAGCCCTTCTAAAAGCCCTATTTCACCAATAATAATGTCAGCCTTGCAACAAGTTTGCAACTCCAATTTAAGGCTCTAATCCTTGTTGCCTCAACAGATAGTGGATTTATGTTTCTATATTTCTCTCCCCATCCCCTTTGCTGTTTAGGGTTGTCCGCAGTATCAGATGGTAAGGAGAAGGCCAGTAGTTCTCCCTCTCCAGCCAGACAAGAAAACCATTAACTGGCTTCCAGAGAGGGGAAGAAAAAGACAGATCAAAAAAGGACTAAAGTAAGAGGACATCTGGGGGGCATGTGGGGCACTCACTTACATTAAATTTCCTTTATTCCAGCTATAGCAATAAAATTCCCAATATACTGCCACTTCATCTCCAGTTCATCGAATTCTTCTCTGATGGGCAGTTAGTTGCAAAGGATCCCTTTCATGGCAGGAGGAGGGTGAGAAAGAGCTTCTTTGTCTTCAGAAAGAAACCATCTCTGCTTTTGAACTACTTTCTGCAACACCGATAAAAAATAAAAAAGACTTTTCATCCTCCTTTAAGTGCATCCATTTTAAGCCGGAGTCAGTCAGCTTTTCAAAGTTAACATAACTCGATCAAAACTGAGTTAGCCTTGGAAACTGCACATTAACTAGAATTTGATGTTAGATTAAGAAAGCAGAGGAAAAGTACAATGAGAAAAGTTCTCTGACTCTTTAAATATCTCCTGTAGGAAGCATTCAGGCACTACCTCGTCTTTTCTGCAACTCAAAGGAGAGGGAAAGACAATAGAATGTAGCTATTATTTAGACTTAAATGGGGAGGGATATGCCAACTCAGATGCTCTTCTTCAAGAAGCCTGTCTGATTTTGTGAGCTCTTTGTAGGAGCGCAGCTACTGCTGAAGGTGCTGGAGGAAAAATAAGGATGCAAGAATTCTGCTTAGCCCTCATCTTTGTGGTAAAAGCCCATATTTTCCTCACGGCGCTTTTGCCCTCCACCCTGACTAAAGGCATCGTGGCACAACACCTATCAACTCAAGGACTAAGAGGCAATTTTGGCTACTGCATCCCAGCAGGTGTTGGCTTGTCAATTTGGCGTGTTGATTAAGGAAATGTATATGGATGAAAATAGGGATGGTCTGGGGAGAAGGAGCCCAACCCATGAAAAGCAATCCATCATTTTGGGAGTCCGAGTTATTTCTGTATAGACCGCCAAACAGTAAATAATTTCTGGATGCTGCCAGCTTGGCCATAAGGGGCCTTATTTCTCTCAGATAACATTTAAAAATAATTCAGCTGCAGAGACTTCTGTAAAGTCACAATTAGCATGAGAGGAAAATGAAGTTCATTATGTCTTTCTGCTATTTATATTCTGAAACTGACGTCCTGAAACATCTTATCCCACTACCTTGTACCACTAGCAGAATTTATCCCGGTCTCTATCTCTTCTTTGAAGTATTTTATTGCAGAGAGTAGAAAAATATTACAGACAGAAAAGAGCAACTAATTTGCAGAAAGAGAAGTAACTGCAACCTAGTGTTGCAGTATGAAATTATGAGTATGATAGCGTGGGTATTTCAACTCATAAAGCAATTTCTTGATGGTACTCCAGGGAATCTGTAGCAAAATTAAGCCCCATAGATTTTCTTAGAGGGGCTGGTAATATTGCAGCTGCAAGAGTCCATGTATTTCAGACCTTAGTGACTCTTCTCAGCCCTATTGCCTGTGACGTGCTTCTTAAGACAAATATTACACAGAAGGAACTAAGCCAATTTCCTATGCTTTAAAGGCAATTTGCTAAACCTTTCTCTAAGAATGGTTAGCACATATTTTTAGTGATAGGGAAATCTCCTCAGTGCCCAGGCTACAATCTTACTGAATATTCCACTGTAGGTTATACACATTTACAAGAGTGGAAATAATCATGTATTTATGATTGCCCCCTAAATTATCCTGTGTTTTTCTTATTTATGTGACCAATTTCTCCACTAGAAAGTGGTTCTCAAACCACAGTCTACAGAGAAATTCTGAAATCACAGCTTCTACACTACAGTCTAAAATGTGCTGTATAGAAATGTTTTAATGCTCTTCAACCCTACTCTTTCCAAAAGAGCAGGAAAGAGAAAGGACTAGACTGGTCCTATAGCACCCTCGCTGCCAGGGGCCAAGCTGACAGCTAGTCTAAGCAGAGATACCATCTTCTGTTTCCACTAGTGATGCTTTATTTGGGAGAATTGCCTCAACAGCAAAAAAAAGCACACGGAGAAATCCTACTCTGTCTAGTTTCATCTCTGATATTTGGAGGGGGGAGGGAATAGTATCTATTAGAGGTATGTCTGCAGTGAAACCATTAGGGTCGAGAGCAGGAGGTCTCAGCCCATAGGGAGACTCCCCATGGCAAACAGGCATTGCTCTTCCATCTTCCTGGCTCCTGGTCCTTCCAGGAGCGGCTCTTGGCCACCTCCCCGCCCGCAGCCGTCAATCCCGCAGCCCGACAGGATCATGAGTGATGTACGAGCGACGACTGCCATCTCGTGGGCAATCAAACCAGGACGCTTCGACAGCCACCAGCGACAGCCACACGAGCAGCAGCAGCAGCCACGCAGGGCTAGGAAAATAATCTCAGCGGTGCCAGTAAGGCTGTAAGACACCTCTGCTGCAGTCCAGCCGAAGTAGCACCGATGGCCAAATTTCCCATCTTCAGACGTTGTCTTGGTGTATCTTTCTCTTACCTCATTAATTAGTCATACTGCAGGGCTTAGAGTAGACAAACAGCAGCCCACTTTGACTTTAGGAAGGTGGAAGTGCCTGGTGCCTTTTAGGCAGAAGTACCTCAATGTCCCCAAAAAGAGTCTGGGTGCATCACAACTGTGGTTATCAAATATGCGTTATTGTTGTTCTCCAAGGCCCAGCCTTCCGGATCCCAGGACATTTCAAGAGAGTCCTTAATCTGGAGTGCAAGATCTCTACCTCCACCCTGCAAAAAAGTACTAATATTTTCTATATTTCATATGATTAAATAGGAAAGTAAGTCTTAAATCTTTGTAAGACTGGGGCCGAGGAAAACTAACCTGCTGTTATTTTTCTTTTCTACCGGGTGTCACACTTCAGTAGATTCAGTGAGTAAAGGTGAGACAAATCATTTAGTGGCACATTTCAGAGTACACTTTACTCCTTTTTGCTCTCAGCTGCAATTGCCTATGCACTGAGGTTTGCAACACCCTCCACCCACAGTGCCCAAAGAATTCTGCTGTCACTTCCTCATGTAAAACAGATCAACATGAATAAAGGCAGCTGAGTAAATCACAGCACAGAAAAGTTAAGTGACATGCCCAAAGTCATGAAATGAGTCATTAGAACAACCGACACAAAGGAGCCTACTGTCATAATCATATAATACATTCCTGTCTACTTTCTATAACATCTCCCAAAATTTTGCCATCGGGGAATCAGAACAACCTCATTAAAACCAATGAGGTCGTGTGGATGTAAATGGGGACAGTATTTGGCCAGCTCACATTCTATAGCATTTGTAGATCTCTTTTTATAGACTATTTAGCTGCAATTATCCTTCAGTGCTGAGCCAAATGCACATCTGACAAAAGCCACCCTGGGTAACATCCATAGACATGACAGAAAGGGACCAACTTTAACATCTTTTTAATACATGCATCCACATCTTCCAGCAAGACTCAAACCAAGGTACCCCACCAGAGGACTTTTTCTTTCTTTGAGGCTCTTCCCCACTTTGGTTTCAATAAGCTGAGACGCTTTTTCCTTTGTAAAAGTTTATTCAAGAGCTCAGTAAACACCACCTCTGCTACAGGTCTGCTGTAATCCACCTCCTGGACACACATCCACTCCAAGCAACTCCACCTCCTTGCAGCTCCACAGCCTTCATCTTCTCTCCTACTTGCAGTCACTCATGGCCAGCTATAGTCACCTGCTTCAGCCCAGCTGGAAATAAGAAACACTGATTTCTAACAGGGCTAAATTTGTCCTCATATCCCTCAGCCAGCCACACATAGAGCCTTCCTACTTCCCTCACGGTTCAGGGGAAATCCTGACCCTGGTGAAGGCAATTGGAAAATTAGTCTAGACCTCAAAGGAAGAGGGCTTCATCCCTGTTTTAAGGGGTTTGATGTCATTTGCGAGCACTGGGGGTGTGTGTGTTTTTTTGATTTGGGTCTTTTTTTTTCCCTGGCTAGACCCATCGATCCCACCAGAGTCTACCTTGAGTGACGCTCAAGAGCTCCAGGAGACAACAGAGGCAGCTTGCAAGCCTGCTCCGCTTCTACTTCAAAGTTGTTTGTCATTTCTCCTTCCCTTCATCCTTTCGGAAGGCATAGCTCCCACGCCACTGCTTCTTCGGGGTGGTGGTTGTTGTCTCTAAAAGGCTGTTGTGCTGACAAGCCCACTGTGTTCTTTCTATAGGTGCATTGATGCTTTCTCAGCAGACAGAGGTTCGTTTGACTGATTCTTCCGTCCACACTAGCTATAAGACAGTTTGCCATTCTGTGTGGGGACAAGAAGACACTGCAAATTAGTGAAAGCATGTGAAAAGGGAGTCTTAGAACTCCATCCTCCCTGCAGCTTCATCCTGGTAGGGAAAATGAGCCTGGGAACAGGCAAAATGTAATGGAGAAATAAAACGCTTTCAAATGCATGACTGGAATAAAGAAGCATGACACGGTGAGCTTGGTGTTGCATTCTGATCAGTCCAATGGCAAAGACATCATACTTCACTTAGCCCCAACGTGCCCACTGTGTGACAAGTATGAAAAGATACGTGGAAGGGAAAGGAAGAGGAGGCTGATTCTGGTCCGAAAGACCTTTCTGGCCTCTGCTGCACTCGCAAAAGGGGTCCTGAATAGAAACCCAAATAAGCCTGGGGAATATTCATATGATCTTAATGTACCATGACTGCTGCCTACCAGCTCCAGATAAGTTGGATTAATAAACTGCCTTTCGCTTGTGACACCTCGGCATGAATTTTGCATTAGGCTCAATTCAGTAAAGTTCACAACTGACACGCTTCCTTTTATGACAATCCTTTTCAATTGTTTTTTGCACTCGGATGTCATAAAGATGTTTGAGTTTTTTTCTGGCAGCGAACTGTCTTTTATCTTGAAAAAGAGCTTTTATAACCCACTCATGCCGATAGCACTCTTGAATTAAGTTGGAAGGCAAAGCCCCTAGTCCGTTTATACTATTAACAAGACAGGCATTTTTTAGTGTCAATGAAAGCAGTGATGTGCTTGCTTCAATGCTGGGCTTGTCACAGTGGAAAATTTCAACGCAATGGGGGTGGGGCTGATTAAAACACAAAGAGGACATGATGTGATAAGATCAGCAGAACCTTTTGGAGTTACTAATGCAAGGCGAGTGGATCATGTCCGCCAATTAGACCTTACATGGCAGTCGCTAAATTTATCAGACCATGAATCTGTTCTTCTTTAATTGATAAGCAGGTGGCATGGCTGATCTGCATCTAGATTCTGCAAGGAGGGATAAACGTGGATGGATGGATGGATGGATGGACGGACAGATGGATGATATGATTATGAGATGTGTTCATTTCTTAATGACGCACACTAATTAGCTACTGCCTCTCTCAGCAGGAGCTACTCAGATCAGGGATCATTTGAAAGACAGATCTTCATTAGCACCAGGTGAAAATGAGGGGTAAAGGTTTAAGGGACTATTTAGGAGAGAATTTTGTTGCAGCCTGACAAAATAACACAAATCAAAGCTGGCTGGAGGATTTACATTCCTGACCTGAGATGCAGACTCAGAGCCATTACATAAAACTCAGTTCTGCAAAACCTTACAGAACTCAGCTAAAGCCAGTTCCTGAACAGTTTCATCTGTGAAACAGGGAAAATACTACCATATTTTTTTTTCTCTTACCCTTTGCTTTTTGGGCCTCTTTATACAAAATGCATTTCTGAGAATGAAATGCTCCTCACAATGCACTGAGTCTTGATCTCCCTTGAAGTATCACACGTACTCAAAAACATCTAGTTGGGCTGCAAAGACAGAGCAGGCTTATGGGTGCAAAGACCCACTCTCTATAGCTCCCACCATTAACTCCCAGGCTACATGAAAGGGAATTTGGTGGCATGCTACAATCCCAAATGCATTCTAGCTCTGTTTTTTTTCCCTGAGCAAAACTGGGGGCAGATTTAAGGCTTGCTGTGTGAAAGTGAAATGCATTTTCTAGATGGCAGGTTCAAAGTTACTGCCTTCCTCCATGAAATTCTCAAAGCAGATGGAAATGTGGAACTTGAAATGATCTAAACACCTGATGACCCTGAAACATCTCAGCTTAAATATAGGGAAACCTGGGAAGAGTAGGCAAGTTTCATCCACGTGTACTTTGGATGAATGCTCCACTGTGTTTCATAGCTTCAATTTGGTAAACCACAGATTGGTTCTATAGCTTATCCCAAATAAGACACCAAGACCTATATATTACTTCAAAATTGCTCTGAAAAAGTGATTCTTCAGTTATATAAAAGGTATTGCACTTCTATTTATTCCTGTACTGACAAGTATCTTGGTTATTGCTGCATTCAGATAAGCAGGAGAAACAGCACATCTGAAAATGGCTTAAATCAGCTCTTTGCATAACCAAAGCAAGACTTCAGGGCTCTCTATGCTGATTAGTCTGACTCTGCTCCCTTGCAAAGGGTCAAATCTCTCATTTTTCACCAGAAGCAGACCTCCAGTTTCTGTTTTATCAGGTGCCTGACTGTAATACCATGAATTTTGTATGTCTAGTGCTGGTTCTCTCTTATTTGGGTTGCAAGTAGGGAACATTCCAAAGGGAAGATGAGATGATTTACCTATCAAAGGACTGGGGCTTCTCACACGCCTCAGAAGAGAGGACTGATGCAGTCAGAAATGATAAGCCATAGGAAGGAAAAGGACACATGAACCCAGGAGACCTTTCTAGGCTTTCATAATTTTAGAAAAACACGATCCTGCAAACCCATGTCCCTTCAAATCAGCCATGAACCTTTCTGTTATGAGCGGCTCTTTCCCTACCTCCCCTAGAAACATCATCATATGTTTCATGTGCTGTTTCCCTGGCAACATTTAATTAATATAAACCCCTTGCCCCCTGCACAGCGCAGGTAGTATCTACAACTAGCATTGAACATGAAATAAAATCAAAGAGTTCAGGCAGAAAAAGGCCTTGCTCCAATCTCAAGTGTGTTTACAACAGCAGAGTGCTGCCTGTGCACTGAGGAAGGGAAGAGATGCTCAGTCTTTTAATTACTTGAGATGTACATAGCAGGTAATTAATACAGGGCAAAGTCTGGAACTGCCTGAGCTTCCAGCCCTCTGATCAATAGGGCAGCACTGGCATCTGGGATCACGCATGTGGGATGCAGCAGCCCCACACACAATGCAGCAGCCCCACACACAATGCAGCACCCTCTGAACATCTCCACATCTCCCTGGGTACCCCCAAAATTCAGTGATTTGGGGATGAGGACTGAGGCTCACTCTTCACCTGCCACCACAGCTATTCCCCCAAGTCTCTTCTTCCCTGGTGTCTGGGAGTTCAGGACCCAGATATTTCTGATTAACACCCCACACACCCTCTCTCCCCTCCTTTGGGAGACATTTTAGCATCTTCAGGTCGAAAGCAGATGGAATTGCAGGCTGCAATTACGACAAGGCATTAGAAACAAATGGTTCTTATCATTTATGAGAATTGCAGATGTGTGGAGACTTTTCCACTAATAAATTCTGAGCTGTAAATGGATCAGGTATGTGATATTGTGGTTTCTAAAGATAACAAAGCCTCTGTGTTTTTGCTTATTCTGGCAGAGCACCTTCAGAGCACTTCCAGGGAGTGAAGAGCAGGTGAGAAGATATGTAGACATAGAGAGAAGTCATGGTGCTCCCTCTGAGCCACCAAACGTCTCTTCTGATTTATTTGGTTTCACTGTTTGTCTAATTTAATAGGAAAGTATCTAAGAAGTCATCTGGACTAAGGCCCCCTGAGCTAGGGCTGTCAATATATCATCTTGCATGGCCCCTGGGTTCACAGAGATTTTGGGGGTAAACCACTGATTACGAGTCACCATCATCTTCTCCCCCCTTGCTTTTTTTTTTTTTTTTCAAGTAAAACTTCTGTAGGTGGTAGCAGAATTCCTCTGGGCACCACCATTCTCTACATCTGGATGTGATGCCTATGGCTTTCCCAGAGCCTGGTGTAATGGGGGAGAGGGAGAAGGAACAATTCTACTGCAGTTCTTTTCCCTTTTCCCCTTTAATTTTCACTTAGGAAACTAGATTAAGGAGAGACAGGGGTAAGAGGGGAGCCAACAAAACCTGAAATGAAATGACAGACTGTCATTCCTAAAAAGAAGGAGGAGCAGGCAGATACTCAACCAGATACCTCTGAAAGATGGTGATGCTTGGACACTGGTCTGAAGGCCATGCATTTCCAAGCTGCCTCAGCTGATGCCTCTGAAAACTCATTATAAAAGACAGAGAACAACAGTCTCCCTTCTGTGTGTGAACGCATGGCTTTCATTCCCACCCCTTGTGTTTTCTGGTCTCCTGTGAGAAGATAAGGTAAGCCAGAAGCTGCAGGAGATATTCACTACTGTTCACCTCAAATCCAGCACTCAGAGAAGCAGGTTTCAGTCTCCCTGTCCCTGGGGTGTGGAAGGGATTAGCTCTGGGTATCAGTAGTTAGACTTCAACCTTTCATCCTGGGGTTTAAAATGAACATCTTGTTTATCTGAAAAATTTTGTTATCCCAGAACCTCTCATCTAGTCTTGTTGTTCTGGCATGTCAGTTACCTGGTGTCTGAGTTGTTTTCTTTCCTGAAACTTAATCCTCATATCTCTAAGGAGGAAGAATTTCATCCAGTTAGAATTCTACAGTGAACAATTTTGGGATCGAAAATGGCTTTACAGTGAAAGAAGAAAGAACTTAAAAAAAGATTTAACAGTCTTTGCAGGTAATCTTCCATTTTAAAAATTGGAGAAATTGAAACTACAGGGAAAAAAAAATTAAGTAATGGAATTGGAGTCAGTAGCTGAAAATGGACTTTCTGGTTGTGACTGAAATTCAGCATAAGGTAAAGGGAAGGTTTGCATAAATAATGTACTTTGTTTTCTTCACAGCTTTCACTGGCATGGAGAAGACAGGGGAAGGAGAAAAAAAGGGAACTTTCACACTTAAATGCAACAATATCTGCTCTCCAAGGGCCCTGGCAATGGTCTGTTCATTAATCCCCTTGTGAAAAGCCACTTTAAAAGAGCTTTGAAATCTTCCTGTGGGACATAGCAGAATCAACAGCCAAACAACAGACCCCAGGGGCTCATTCCTTGAGCAGAAACAACATTCTAAATCTCTATTACTTCAGCTTTATGAAACCATTATTATTTACTAGTACATAATATTATTGATTTGGCGACGAGGGGATATATAAACTAATGCAGGCAGGCAGGACTGATATGTGGCTGGCAGCTCAGTTTAAGTTTACAGTAAGCACTTCTGAAATCAGTCTAATTAACAGTGACACCAGTGAGCATCTGGGCCCCGCGGAAGGTTTGGCAGAGATAAGCTTAAAGCCTTCCTTCTCAGCAGAAGTATTCAAGGAGGTGTCTGTGCTTACTGGTGCGACATCAGGCCTGCAGAAAAATAATTAAAGTAAATCAGTGGGAACGGACCTGTAAATTCAAACACATAGCAAATACTGCAGCTTTCAGCTAGGGAAGCTTAGCAGCTTGAGCACGGAGTCTGACTACAGGGAAAGACGAAACATTACATTAATTATTTGAATATATGGTGCTGTATTACATACAAGGGCCAGAAATTGCAGGAATCTCCATTTAGAGCTCAGCTGGACAAGTCCCTGAGGAACATGGTCTAGCTGGGTTTGTGTCAAGCAAAAGGTTGGACCAGCCCGTGGTCTGTTCCAGCCTAAATTATTAACGTGACTTGAGGACTATATTATTATTATGTGCTGGTTCAAATATAGGGTAAATATTGAACAGGATAAATACATTTTGAAAAAATTCTTAAAGCTTCAGTCCTCTGAATTGCTTGTTAACGTGTGTGTACTAGCATTTTAAGAGAGAGCATTCTACAGTTTACTAACAATTTTATGATCTCTTTTTTCCTTGGTCTTTTTGATGCTTCTTACATTACACAGCCTATCAATGAGTAGCAGGTTGTCTTCAGCAAGTGCTAGTACAGCTATTCCAGTGCAGAAACTGGAATTCAAAGGGCAGTATTTGTGGGTGTTTATTCAGAGGGGTGGGGGGAAAAGACTCATAGGGAAGAAACAGTGTCCCAATTATTTGGTTGCAGCACGTGAGAGTATATTTTGTAATGAAGTCTTAAACCTTTGTAAGATTTCTTCTGTGGTTCTGAAGCAGAAATTGAACGACATTTGAGAAGATTCTGGCCTGAAGGGAGAGAGCAGGGTATGGACATGATGGCCTCATTAGGAAGGGAAATATCCTGTCAAGGGCAGCGCTTCTCTCTTAAGCAGAGGGAGCTCACAGCAGGCAATAGCTTTTTTTCTCCTCTATCACATATTCAAATTGCTGCAAACACCATTTTGCTCAGAGCTGACTATGGATTTTGCATAAGGCCATGTCCTTGGACTGACAGAGCACAGGAACAGAAATAAAGCAGCCTTGGGGGCAACATGGGAGGAAGGAGACAGCAAAGGGGAAAGTGAAGAAGTTACTTGGGTTTGAAAGCTCATCTAAACTCAGCTGCTCCTCTAAACTCACCGCTATAGCTGCTGGAGACTGAGCTGGCCTTTGCTCTTCAGCACATTAATGCTGCACCATCATACAGTTTTTTTCTGGATTTTAAAATAGCAAATGTTTTGGCACAGTTGTGGCGACAATTTGCTTCTGTAGGTTGTCTCTCTTCAGTCCTTTCTCTGAGCAGCAGCAGCAGCAACTGAAAATGAGTGGGCAATATCATGAGGTTTTTAGCGCATGTAGGGTCCCAACCCACACCTCTAGAAGAATATTGTCTAGCCTTTGGCAGGAGATGACACTCGGAAGGGAGGAACGGAGGGACGGTTTTGTTTCATTTTGGACCATTGCTTTTGATGCCATTCACAAATGGTTTTAAAAGTTGCACGGAGTTTGGACTTTGGAATTTTTTGTATATGCATTTTTATGTAAATCCAAAACAGAAATGTGGGGATGAGTTCATTGGCAACACGCTTGGGTGGTTTGTAATTGTTCACCACTAGAGGACTCTACAGCAACAGCTAATTGTCTCTTTTCTCCTCCTTCTTTTCTTTTTT
>VXBJ01007443.1:0-122629 GCA_013400055.1 Nycticryphes semicollaris
TATATTCTATGATTTAGCCTCTTTTATGTTTATAATATAAAAGATAATTATTATTAATAAAAATAATTTGTAATTTTGTTGAGTCTATGCATTACCTAAAAAAAAATATTTAAACTCTTTATGCAAATCCTGTGCATCTCTGAATGCAAGTATCCTGAATTTGCAACTAGACTTTTTAATAAAATTATGATCAGACAATATGTTTATCTAGAATAGTTCTATTCAAATATTTTGGGAAAGCTACAGTTTTAGGAAAAAAATGAAACGCTGTTTTGTCAGCTGGCCTATATTCTCACTCCAGCGTCTGGACTAATAGTTACACTTCATATGCCCTTATGTCTGATGAGATTTGTCAATTAAAAATCACATGAGTTTGCAACAATTTCCTCATGCAGCTATCCAGGAACAAAATTCCCAGGTTTCATTTGCAGAAAAAGCAAAGAAAGCATTGCTATTGATGAGCCTGCACCCACATGTTCCCTGCTGGGGACAGAGCTCTCCCTTTGCAGAAGACCAAAATGGCTCATAGCACAGGAGGAGACACTTCCAGTGCGTGGCCTGATTGGGGAAAAGGTTTTTCCTTCAGTGATTCGGGAATTTGTAATGTCAGAATCACCATCCTGGCAGATATTCAAATCTGTCGTCTTCTTCAACACTGTAGTGAAAACATTTTCCTTGTTTGCTACTGAACAGAAATACTGAGAAAAAAAATACCTGAGTGTTGAAAGATTTTGTGTTGACAGAGTATCTCCCAAGTGGAAAAAACAAAGATTCATCCTTGTTTATTGAATATTCCTCAAACACTAGTTAAATGTCAGTTCAGCCCCAGACTATATTTTTCTTTCATGATACCCTGCTCTGTTCAGAAGCCAAATGATCTATTGTCTCTCCTGGTGAGCCCAAACCACGTGAGAGAATGGAGACTTATGAAATTCCCATGGGATAACATGCAGTGGAGAAACCGCTTTTTATACCAAAATTATTCTTACAGAACTTGCCCATCCTGTTCTAATTAGAAGTAGGAAAATTTTAATGAAACAAAACCATGAATATTTTAAAGACAATAGCCTGCTGGTAAAGTACATCAATTCAGCTCTTCTGCTTCTCATTTTTTGCCTACCCTCCAGCCTTTACCAGTGCTTGTCTTAGGGGACTCAGAGATGCACAAATTGTAGTCTCCCCTCCAAGCATTGGCTATGATTTCCTCTCAGCCAGCTGTGGTCAGAAGACTTGCTGGGTGTACAAGCTCCTTCTTGCAGAACAATATTTGTGAGATTTTGCCAGAGCAACTAGACTTATCCCTCACCACTCCATAGTCACTGGCATGGATTTCTAGTAAGTCGTCACTGCTGAAATAATCCTAAATGGTAGCTTACACGTACAGCTATAAGAGGCATTTTGACTTCAGTGACAATGCCATAGTTTGGCCCTTAATATGATCAAGCTTTTCATGGTAAATACTATGCAGTATGACTAGAGTTTGTAATCATGATCAATATTACTATTTAAGTCTGGAACTCTAAGTACACAGGTATGTTAGACATCTCAAGGCACAAACAGCAGCTAGGGAGATTTATTAACTTGGCTCAATATGGTAGGTACCTAACTTCCACAGGAATTAGACAAGTTAGATACTTAGCCTACTTAGCTATTTTGAGACACACTCCTGAATGTGTACCTACATTGGCAGGTCTCTAGATACATTTAATATCTACTTCATTAAAGCATAAATCTCCTTATGACCACTTGAATTCTGTTTGTGCTAGGACTACCTCCTGGAAGGATATGTAGGTATCTCTCTGCTCCTTCACCCCATGAAAGCTGTGTGGAACTATATATATATAATTCTGTAGTCGTCAGAGTCTGAGCTTTTGCACATGAATCAGATCAGAAATTGGAACCTCTTTATTAGACTATATCTGGATTTTTTTCAGTTAAAGAGAGCAGGCTACAAAAGTGACTCTAGTATTCTGACATACTTGCAGAAAATTAGCTGGAATGTATAGAAATATATAGTTATGAATAAAAGTCAATGAAGAAAGAAGATTCTATTAAACACCGAAGTGATCATGAGCAATAACAGTTACTTGCTTTAGGCTCTTTTAACCACATTTTTCTATTCTGGTTTTCATCTTTTAATTTAAAACAAGTGTGCATTTTCTCCACTCGAGTCTTTTCAGCTATAATGGTTACCATGGTTATCACAAGGACAATTTAAAAGTAAGGAATGCACAAAATTGATTTTGAGTGGTTCATTCTGGAATATGCTTAAAACTCTTGAAGCTTGTAGATGACAGATCTGGTTAATGGAAGCTCTTGGCTCAGTCAGGTTTCATGGGTTTGTGAACATGGACGACTGAGAATCTTAAGGGCTAGGGCACATTCCTGAGAGATTGAAACCTGCCCTTAAACTGGCTGTGTGTTTTACACCAAAGAGTTATTGTAGGTTACAACCCAACAGACAAAAGAGAGAGAATCCTAGGAACAAGCATGAGACCCTAGGACTCTCTCCTGCTTGGTTACTACTTGCACTAGGCACTTTCTTACAGAGGGCAGAATTTATTACTTCTGCCTCCTTCAGCTGTGCCTGTTTTACATTCAGTGTAGCTTAAAGGTTGAAGAGGAAAGCATTATACATCAGGCTGGAGGGCGGGGGGGGAACAAGGCACTTGACTAGGATACCTAAAATACAGGCAGCCAGGATTTCTCTCTCCCGGTCTTCAAAAAGTACCCTGCCATCCCTCTGCTTAAACTTGAGAATCTGAACATTTACTCTAGGAAGATTCCTTCACAAGATACCTATAATCTTGGTGCAAGCTTTACTTACAACTCTTTTAAGATTTGGCCCTAACTGGTGGTGCCAGCTGCCCCTGTGCAGACCCTGCTAGAGGTGTTTTCCTTTCCTCCTCCACCCTTTCTGCCTCCAGCTCAGCCCTCCATATCTGTGTTCACAGGCAGCACAGGCAAGCAGGGCTTCCAGAGCTCTTACGTTGCCCTGGGGAACAAGCTAACTCGAATCATTCCCTCCGTGGGTGTCCCCTGTTAGACTCCTTGCAGGTCTCCAACCTCATCCCTGATTCCTGTCTTTGCTTTTATTTTTTCTTAACAAAAACCATTTAAGCTGGGAACACTGAAATCCCTGCTGAGCCTTTTGCTTTTCCAGAACTGCCATATACAGCCTGGCACAGCTGTAATGAGAGTTTCAGAAACACAAAATCAAGCCAATGTAGTGAATTCCCATAGGAAATGTTCACTGGCACCTATTAAGTTTAACATTATCCTCTGTCCAATATGAATCTTTTGGCAGAAATGATCTAAACTTGTCTTCACTAAATACATCAGCTGAGATGGGGGACAACTCTTGCTAATAGACTGTAAATAGTCCATAGTCTGCCTCTATCTGAAAAGAACAAAGGAAATGGAAAACTAAAGGGGGAAAAAAGAGAAAAGGAAAAGGAGGATAAAGAGAAAAGAAATAAAAGTGTTTTCCTGTTCTATTCAGGACGTTTTTTCTTTCTCAAGCCTAACTTGTACAACTGCAAAATCACTTTCCACATATCTTGCTGGAGGTTGCATCAGACAAGTTCCAACTTTTTGACCAAACTAAGGGTTTGTGAGGGCAAGACCTTCAAAATGCGTGGGCTCAAGGGTTGCCCTATTGGCTTTTATGTGATCTTGGCCAAGTCACTTAACTGTGTTTCAGCCTTGCTTGTGTTCTGGCAGTTATACCTAAAGTAAATTGGCTTTTGGAACTATGCTTATTCATAATCATACATAATGTGAAGGTTGCTCAATAATTATTTTGCTTGTTATTTTGCTTCTGGAGAAGATAGAGATAAGGGAGAATTTTCCACTGGAAAAAAAATCCAACATACAGACTCAGATCAGGCTGACATTAACCAATCTGCTAGTAAAGCTTCAGCTCAGTTTATGGGAACAGTTCATTGGGATTCCCATGGGTCTTGTTCCCCCAGGCTAGGACACCTCTGTGGACACAGTGTGTGGGCCACAGTGGTCAGTGGTCAGTCTGAGGAGTCGTGTGATTCACAGGGTGGTCTGGGGACAGCCAGAGGCTCCACAGCACTGCAGGAGGTGTCACTGAGGCCAACAAAGGGATTCATACAATCAGTTCCATTGCAGGTGTAACGATGAAACTTTCCAAACTCACATAATTTATGTGACTTTGGAATTTTTCATGCTGACTTGATTTTCTAGTCCAAACAAAAAGCAACAAGGGAACACCTGATTTCCCAGAAAGAACATGTTTGGGTTTTTTTCTCCTAATTTTCTCTCATATCACTTATTTCCTTTCTCCTTGTCCTACACCTGCAAAACTTTATGCTAGCTTATAGGCTTTCTAAGGAATGCTCTACTCCTACGTGTTATAGCACAGTAATGCTTTCATCTTGGCTGGAGTTTAGAGAAGCTATGCCAAAAAAAAAGAAGGGGGGGTAAATATATATATAAAAAAATAAGAAAGCAAATTGAAATTACTTGAGTATTGAGCCAATCTGAAAAGGGAGAATGAGATACAATAAACTTAACAAAAATCCAGGTGTATAGAAGGAGTGTATACTGCCTTGATTGAAGCCCAGAAACATTCTAATTGTTACAAAATGCTAATAGCAAAACCACTGATTCCTTAAGTGAACATTTTACTAAATCACAGGCATTTAATTTCCTTTCATGCATTTCAAAAGCATGCATTGCCTGAAAATAAAGCACTAAAAGAAATGTGAAGATTCTGTTTACCAAAAAAAGATTTGTTGTGACAATTAGTCTTTTCAAATTGATATTTTAAAATATTATCCATCAGCTAAGCACAGAGAAAGCACATAATTTGGCACTAATTTGCCCCTAGCTCAAAAGCCAGCACACATTTCCATAAACTGTCTTGAGTAACCTTAGCAAGGGAATTTAAAGGACCTTCTCATATGACTAAGGCTAGAAAGATATGGCACTTTGGAAACCCCAGGGATGCAATATCCATATATTCCTAATCAGAGCAACTTCATTAGTGCACTTTTGGAAGAACTGTAACTGACTAAGTGATAATTAACCAGTAGAATTGATTTTGATTTCAGACCATCAGCCCACACATTGTTAGGGCCATTTGACTTAGGGACAGATAACTTGTATGCAATTTGGAAAAGCAGAATTGTGGAACAGAATAAGATGGTTTGCCTAGAATGACTCTGAAAGGCTTAGGTTATTTATCTATGTTTGATAGAATTAGAAGCCTTTTTGATTTCATTTTATTCTTCTGACTGTGCAATTGCAATATCCCTGGTCTTTCTGCTAAAACACCAGATTGGCCTTCAAGGTAAAGTCATGTGTTTACCTTGAACAGCCTGCCTACGAATTTCCTCTGGACAAATCATGCTCGCTAAAGGACTACCTCATTTCTAATCTTTCTAATGGTAGCAACCCTCTCCCATCAGATCTTAGGAGCTCTTCAGACACTGTAATGACAGACACCACCATTTCATTAAGGCTAAACATTAAGTATTCAGATAACGGGACTTTTCACAAGTTCAGTACAATTGTGAGTTGGCATCCACTGTTTGCTAACTGGTCTTCCATCTCCTCTGTCCACAAAACCTTAAAGATTGAGCTGTCCTTGCTTTATTAAGAAAATTGACTTATTAATGTATGGGGAAATGTATGCCCTGAGAAAATGGGTACAGACAACATAAACAAGGAGAGCTTAAAGGAACAAGTGTTTGAGGAATCAAGCTTGTTTTAGGGCTGAAACTGCAGGTCCACAGAAATGAATGGCCAATTTCCCAAGGAAGTTCAAAAGAGCATCTTTTTAATCCCAAACATCAAATCCAGTGCTTCAATGAATTTAGAAAAATCACAAACCATTACACATCATTCCCCTATAAGTGGAAGTTCAGCTATTAACTTCTTACAAAACTAATTCAAATAACAGTTTTAGTGGAGACACACCAACAACTGGAAATCAAAACAATGGGACCAGGTCCTTTGTTTTATCATAAAATGGTCAATAAATATAGCCTTGTGAACTGTGAAAGCCAGCCCACTAAAAATGCTACTGTACAGAAGACTGATAAAACTTTAGCAAAAGCACAGGAAAAATAAATGTGAAACAGTACAGACATCTCAGCTGTGGAAGTCTTATAGCAGTATAATGTATATTTGAGCAATATAAAAATATATTTAATCAAATCTACAGAAAATTGTGTTATGAAGGAATGCTGTTTTGTGTTCTGATTCTGTTCTTCAAATGAGCACTTTGCTTCCATAGGTCACTTCCACAAACAAGAGAAAAATATTTTTGTTCAACCTTTACCCAAATTCTTTCCCATCCTTTAAAATAAAATAAATAAAAAATCCCTCTTTTAGATTTACAGAAGGTTTTTTACATCTCCTGAATCGAAATTGATCTGACCAATGACAGCAGGCTGCTTCAAGGACACTGACACATGTGTGACATCCACAGAAACCATCCCCATTTCCTGGAAACCTGGCATCATTTCCTCAGTCCTCTTCATTTTCACTCTACCATTTCCCTATGCTTTCCCAGAAATGTGGGTATTTCCAGTATCTTGCTAAAGCACAGATCTTATAGATCTAGATTTATCTTAATTTTCTGTAAACAGTCATTTCTACTGGCTGTGTTTTCTGCTCTGCTGGGCTATGTCATCTCACAGCAGGCCTTGAAGCACTTCAGCTCCATGAGAAAGAGTTCAGTCATGCACAGGATTTGGGGATGAAATACTTGCCAAAGTTTCTCCTACTCCTTCACATCATCAGCTATTTCAAGACAGCGTCGGTCACCTCTCAACCCCAGTTTTGATGAGCAAATTTGGCTGCCCAAACATTTCTCTACATGTGAAAATATTTTTTTTAATATTCACTTTTATATTTTGACTCCTCTTCACCTTAAATTCAAAAATGCTCCTTGGTTCTGGTAGGGAATTGCTTTTTCTCAGCAACACCCTGATGCACACTAAAGTAACGGGGAAATTCAACCTGGCATGCTCCTTTCTGCACTCCTTGCTTGCCAACAGAAGTCAACTAAATGCTGCTGCCAGGAGGCCAGCTAAGATGAATCACCTGTAGCAATGCCCAAATTTAGGGTAGTGCTTGTGCCTACAGGCTGCAATGCTTTTCTAAATGTCCTTGAGCATCCAGAGTTTTGGGATGGTTAGGCTATAGGTTACCATCTGACACTCTCAGAGCATCATAGTTGCTCCTCTCTCCACGGGTGACCCACCCCAGCAATGATCCCATGCTTTCAAAGCAGCCAGGTGTCAGGCTCATATACTGAGCAAAGTAGTAATAATTTTGTTGGACTAGCCTGACAGACAGTACCATCAACCTGCTTGGTAAATCCTTTTATGATGCACGGTCCAGAAAGATGTAACAGATGAGAATTTTTCTGAGAGATTAATTTCCCAAAAAGAACGTACACACTTTGTGTACTTTTTGGGCCAACAAGGGATGAAAATTAAAGCACAGAAGTTTTATGAAATCCCATTCTTTCTCAAAAAAGACCCACTGAAAACCTTTTTGGTTTTGGGGGGAAAAAAAACAAAGGCAAAACAACCCACAGAGAAAAGTTCAGGAAAGTAAAATTCTTATACAAATAATTTCATAAATATAAATTACTATATTTGTGCTTAATGAACACCCAAATACTACAGAGTAGGTATATTTACGTACTAAGCAGGAATCCTATATGTGTTTAGGGCCCAGAGAGAATGTAGGAACAATGTAGTGTTGACAAAAGGATGAAAGAATCTTAGAATGAAATGAACATATCTAAAGCGGGAAATGAGATTTATGTGTGAAAGTCAAAGCCATGGTCTTGCCCTTTTAAGCAAACTGCATTTGTGAGAAAAATACGTCCTAATACTTAGTTCACACAGAATTCAGTAGGTTTCAAAACATATAAATTGGAACCTGCTTACATAAACTCCAGTGAGGAACATGAACACAGAATAATAACAATAATAGATTTATATTCTTAGTTCTGAATCACTGATACTGAAGGAAATCAGTGCAGTGCAATTTCTTTTTCAAATACACTTCAGTGGCATCAACAAACACCATTCCAAACCTATCATGATTTTTTCCACCCAAGGCTGCATGGGGGAGGAAAACATCTATTTTCTTTCTATTCTATAATTCTTAAAACAACCACTGTAATTAAATGATTCAGATACACTCAATCTTGGAGCAATTATTTTTCCCAGTGCTTCAGAATAATGTTTCAAAATCCCAACAGAAAGTCCTCATGAACATGTAGAGGTCCCCCTGTATATGACATCAGTAAAAGTCTGTGGTCTGACAAGCCTCCATGCTCTTTCCAACAGAAGCTTTCTGTGTTTGTTTGCCCTAGGAGTTGTCTCTACTTCCAGCTCTCCAATACACATGTCAATAGGTAGGTTGCCCTCTGGTACATGACTCCCAGGTAGCATTAATGAAGAAGGTGGCAGTAAACGTACTTCTACTGCTTTTGTAGCTTCTGCTTAGCCACTCAACACCATGCAATGAGCCATTCAAGCTTCTTGCTCTTCCTCTGTTGTGAGGTGTCACAAGGATGTATGTCTGTAGATCCTTGGCTTCCCCAGGGAACTGCCACTTGGGAACTTCCAGCTTTTGCCAAGAGCCTCTCACAAAGATCCCCACACTGTACCTTCCAGGAAAGCCCAGAGAGTACTAAGAAAGACCATAGCAGATAACTTGCTTTGATAGCTTTTGAAGATATCTGACTTCTTACTGGCTTTTTCTTCCCTCTTCTGTCTTTATTAACTTCACCTTCTAATTAGGTCCCATGAAGATGCATCTTCTCATTTTACTTAAAAGGTTCATTGACCCTCTGGCATACTGTTATAACCCAGTAACCTGTGAGTATAGCAATTAGGACATTATAAAACATTGAGTTGATCTGTGCATGTTCCACATTCAGAGGAAGAGACGTGTACTGCATTGCAAAGAGAACTGGCTGAAGCAAGACAAGTCCAAAGTGAAGAACAAATTTCTGTTTGAAAAAAGAAAATGGGGATTATTCATGGGAAGAAGAGATTGATTGCAGCAACTAACTTCTAGGAGAGATGATAAGGGTAGCACTGAATTTGCTTCAAGCAAGCTCCAGGAGAAGGAGGTAATAAAAAGGAAGGAAAAGACAGGACAGGGAAGGGTAGCAATCTCTCATTGACTTTTGCAACACATCTCTGCTGCATCAGACTGACACGTGACAAGAAACTAGGCAAGAATCAGCTCTTGTCATGCTGCTACTAGTGTAGCCAGTGACATGAAGATGGACTCAAATTGTCTTCACTACACTCAGAAACAGCCATATAACTCCACAAGGATATTCATGCAAATTCAACAGCTACAACTTAACCATCAAGAAAATCACAGCACCTTTCTTAAAGTGTTTTTCTTGTGAAGACAACTGGCTCATTTTATTCTTATTTACTATTACATTGTTTTTCAGTCAACAAAAGAAGCAGAATGTGTCAAGATGTCTAACAGCCCCAAACACCAACAGAGAGATGAAACTGCAGATACAAGCTAGTGCTATACATGACTGCAAGTACAAAGCAGGATTTCAAGCATTTGTTTCAGTCATCCCTGAAAGTAATAGTTTATGAACTACATCCTTGGCTTTTTAATCAACACAGATATACTGCCTTCAACAGGAGTACACCGCTAAATACACATGTACTAATGCACAACATGGTACACTAAAACAAATATATCGTGCTTAGATCTATGTCAAAATAAAAAAGCCTGTACGTGGAACTGTACCTAATTGTACCAATGGAGAGTGTAGCTTATTAAATTGCTAGATTTAATGACAAGATTGTTAACAGTACAGAGATATCTGCAAAATCCTTTGGATCATCCTGGATTATCTCTTCAGCTTTTCCTCTTACATAATTTTTAATTTCCTTGGCAGTTAATCCTGTTATAGAGGAGGTTTTGAGCAAACACTTTAATTTCTGCATTTTCTAAGTGGTATATGATGTGAATTGATTTCCATGATATCCTTTTTCCCTTGTGCCCCTTCACCGATTAAGCTCTGCAATAATATTATGTAATGGACCCCACACATCATCCTTCCCTCTTTTATAAAACAGTCAGATCACACCACGTGCTTTTACAAACACCTCAGAAAAATGCCTTGCTGGTTAGAAAACCCTCACACTGTTTTGGGTTTTTTTTTTTTTTTTCCCCACAGAGATCCTGATCTGCCTTTTCAACATCAGTTATTTATCCCTGTAAGAGCCTGAAAAAATAGGCAATGTTAGTCTTGCTTGTAAATCCTGAATAAGCGATGTTAACGACTACAGTTTACAAAACCGTTACTGCAGCAGACACCTCAAAGTTCATCAATGAAATAAAGTGCACCTTAAAGTCTAGTGCTATTCCTATTAATCAAAGCTTTTCCACTTTGTAGAAGCAGGCACACTTTGAGAGCATGTGTGTCTGAGGAACTCAGCTTGCTGTAGTTTCAGAAACATTTGTCTTCCCTGAAGAATCATGCAGCCAAAGGTAATCAATCAGGTATGGTATGTCCTGCAGCAAAAATGCTGGGATCCAGTCTTCCACCGATTTAGGTGCACACCTGCCTTGCCAGTGGGGAACCTGTGAAGCTGGTCCCTTCATTTCACACTTGGTTGGTAGAAAGAGGAAAGTTCACAGTGATGCATAGGCAAACTTTAATGCAAGTTCAAAACTCTTTCTTCCTCTTTTTTTTATTTTTTATTTTTTATTTTATTTTTCATTATATTAGGAGACATGGTGCAACACCATTACCTCCACAGTGCACCTAATGGTTTGAAAGGAAGAGTTTTCCAGAAGAAACAGCTATCACAGTTTTACTAGGTAATTGACTAGTGACCATATTCTTTCTCTCAAATATCATTTTTATCAACCATGCTTTGTTTTCACATGTGGTAGGAAAACCTTTTTCTCTGGATGGTGATCATGAGATCCAGGTTAGCTTGGGGTGACAATTTTGGCATTTGTTTAAAATGTATTTCATGCCAATGATAAATCTCAAAAGATACATTTCAGGCAAGGGCTATGCTTGTGTGGATCCCAGGACTCCACCTCTCCAACCGGCACAATCAGCACAAGAACTCACCTATATTTCCATTTTGTTTCCATATTTTCATTTTTGTGATTAAAAAACAGTTCACGGGAAGCTTTAGAAAAACCTTCCTAAAAAAGATTATGCAATGCAAGACACTTTCTCTGCTCATTCAAATCTGATCCCCTAACACTGCAAAATCTCGCAAATAATTGGAACTATAAGAGCCAACTCTTGTCTAAGCTGTCAGAAAATATTGGGAAGCACCTGCAGAGGAGTGAGGGCATTTGGAAGCATGTCAGAGGGATTAAATAAGGAATAAGGGAACTGTGTGGGTCTTTGAAAGAGATAGCACAGAGAAGAAAAGAAAGGAGAGGAGAAGACAGCATAAATAATGTTTCAAAGCTGGAATTCTCATAATCAGACCAAAAGAGAAAAAAAAAGCTGGCTTTAGCAATCTCTGAGTACAGCTTGAAGGAAGACCAGAGAGCCTGTTGTTATAGACAAGGAAGGATGTAAAGGTGTCTGGAGAAGGAGATTTAAAATTGTTTCAGCCTAAGTTTTCTCACTGTATCTTCTCACTTAGAGCTTCAGTGTTCTAAACTTCCTCCAGAGTATCATCATAAAAATATAAACAGCATTCACAACCATTTCTGCTACCTCCGTTGTTTTTTTTTTTTCCAACCCACATTTCATAGTTTAAAAGTCATTTATGGTGGATGCAAAGACTACATTTGTATGTATAACACTGAGGTTTTGGTCTATTTCAACTATAGGTGCAACACAAAAGCTATCCTTGAGTTACTATTCTCCGTTAGCCTTACCAGCACACAGAATCTGTACCAGTTTAGGAAAATATCCTATTCTATCTGGCTGTAGGTAGAAAAGGAGAAGAGGAACCAGTAGCAACAAGATTGTACTTCTCCTACTTCAGGGTTTGCGCCAGCTGCATTGTTAATATGTAGGCTTGGTTTTCTGGCATTTTCTCCTTAATCATACATCTCTATGAACACACACACACATTATAAATACAAGGTTAGGTTTACAAAGTCAGCTACTCAAATGCACTAGAACACCAAAATTTGGGTTGTCTTCACAAATCAGTGGGCATAGAAAAGAAGCAACATCTTTCACAGCCACTCCCTGGCTATAATCTCCCTGGCTAACAAGTAACTGGGGTCTGTACTCTGTATGGACTGGCTATGGCCAGGGACAAGAAACCTGGTCGGCTAATGGGCTTTTCAAGTATTTGCTGGCTGCTCTTAAGAGTCATTCAGCCTTGATGTGATGACCTGCCTAGGAGATCGAATCCAATCCCATGTTACTGAGAAAATCCTGACACTGTTTAAGTTAGATCATCAGGACAAAAGAAGAAAAGAAATTCAACTGGAGTACACTGTTAATTGAAATTCACCCTGAAGTAAATGTTCTTGAGTGAGTTCTTTCAGAGCCCCTGTGGTCAACAGTAAACCATGTTCATGGGCTCTGACCACAGATAAATTTCATGATAGGTGATTTATTTTTTTTTAGAAAAGGAAACATGAATTTCTGTTTGTTCAGCATGTCTACAGTCCTACTTCTGGGAGCCAGCATAGTCATACCAATATATCAGTGTCACTGTCTGAAAAACAGCCCCAAATTTATGGCAGGCACAGAGCCCTAAAATAAACATATAACAAACAGTTCTGGGAGTAGTAGAAGCAGCAAAGCCTGATTTATTACAGATGAATTACAGCTGAATTTGCTAACAAACTAAGCTCTGACCAATGCTTTCACCTCAGATGAAACAGTCAAAACACCCATTCCACATGTGGCCAGCCTAGTGCAATTGGGGATGTTCTTATGACAGTTTGTCCCTTACTGGTCCCTTTGTTTTATCCAGTCACTTATCAATTTCAAACCTGTTGGAGAATGGTGTATCTAAATCTTCCAGTTCCATGTCAAATTCAGCAAACCAGCTTGAAATTTATTGGAAGAATTAGATGTGTATTTGTATTCTCTTCACACAGAGAACGGTGGGAACAATAAATCTTAGAGCCATGCAGGAAACCAGAGATATTTTCATAATTTTTCCTAGCACTGTCAAAATTTTCCTTCCCTAAACATCTTTATAACATCCATTCATTCTGTAGATCATACCTGAGCTATTTTTAGGTCTCACTGTCAATACATGTTTATGTAGCAGAGGCACACACATTCTGCAGTGGGACACTTACATTGGAAGTTTCTGCAACTTAAGGACTTTCAACTTGGTTTTCATTTTGTTTCTTAAATGTGTTAGTGAGACTATCCAATATAAAAAATCCTGGTATATTTGACATGATTTTCCAGATTGCAGGAGGTATGTCCAAAATGATGTCACATTCTCATAAGTACAGTTTACTACAAGGTGAACAAATGATTCCAAAAGTCAACAACAGTGAAGACAAAGACCTCCTAATGTGACGTACCAAAGATGAAAATTACTGTGGAAATAAGCATAGGGAAAATAAAGAACTTACAAGACAGATTGAATAACCCCAGATTGCTGAATAACCTACAGCAATTTCCACACCCCTCAGAAATACAAACAGTTCTTTTAATTATTGTGGTCATATAGTATACCTATTGCTATTCTATCAGCCAGTGTGAATACAGATTTCAGCCCTATGAAGACTGTGTTCTTTCAGAGCACTCATCAACAAGTCTGGATACCTGTTCTGTCCTGTCCTATCCTATCCTATCCTATACCATTCTATCCTGTTTACAAAATAATTATCTTTGCATATTGTCAAAAGCTTTCATCTGAACATTAAATAACATGACTCAAAACTGTTGCATACAGTACTTACAAATTTTCAGCAATTATTTAATTCCCCAGATAATGTTCTCCTGAAAATATAAATTCACAAATTCACATTACACTGACTGATGTATATCTTTAAAAAATCAAGATAGGTTCATGAAATATAGAGTAAGTCCTTACATTCCTGAAACTATAAGGGGACTCAATTAGACAGAAGGTAGTCCTCAGAGTTGGGGCTGGTCCTCAGAGTTAGCATCCCCACAGCTATACCTATGGCTGGTTTTTGGTGAATTTTTGTAGATCAGATATCAAGAAAAAATTTTGAACCTGACTGCCTCTATGAAATGAAACACTGGGTCTTATTTGGGTGTCCGTTATCTTCATGATTTCAAGGGGAAGTTTTGCATGTAAACTGGACATCTAGAAGCATCTACAGATGATCTGACCTCTAGTGACAGTAGGTTATAAATTAGAATTGTATATTTTGTGAAAGGTATCTGAAAGGTGCCCCCTGCCTCCTGGAATCAATATGGCATTGTGTGCTTTTACTCTGAAGTAAATGCTAGGGAGGAATACCATGCATTTAAACTTCAATATTTGCTGTTGTTTTTGAGTTTCACAGCTGTGTAGTTCCTGACCCAAGTGTATTCAACCTGCAAGTCCTAATGACGCCTAGCACAGTAGTTTGACCCTTTAGACTAGACCTCAGGGTCCTGTTGTTACAACTGTGACACAAAAAGACAGTTGCGAAACGAAATAAAGAGCTCAAAGTTAAAATTTCTCATTTAATATCAATGAAAAGATTTTATTTGAAGAAGTTATTGCCCATTTCTATGAATAATGAGGCTGCTGCCAGACAACCTAAGAGATATGTCCCCCCAGGCAGTGGTATAGAACTAAAACCAAGTGAAAGAGACTACAATATAGTAATTAATCAGTGGACCTCCAGCTTCTCATTAACAGTCTCCACTGAAGCTTCAGTAGTTTCTAAAGCATTCAGTAATAAAATAGAACCTACTTCAGAGATCCAAGCAACAACAGATTAATTCAGCAACCAACTTTTCTTGGTGGGGGGGCTGAGTTTTAATCCTAAATCTGAGGAGGCTTAAGGAGGAAAATATCATAAACATTAAAAGGCCAAGATAAAAACAAACAGACAAACAAACAAAGCCCAACAAAACAAAAACCACTGGCAAGGCAAGGTAAATTTTTATCATAGGGTCTTGAAAAAACTACAGAAGTTGGACTGCCTCACGATATTAAGAGTTTTCTCAGAGGAATATGAATACTACCACCTACAAGTTGCTGTCTTTTCAGTTGAACATCCCTGAAGCATTTGGTTATTTTTTAAAATTTTACTTAATACCTATAAAATAAAGGGTTTGGTTAATGGAGCATCAAAACCATTAAATTTTTTGAGAAGCTTTGAAGACCCCATGCCTCCTGTCAGACACTGGAAAGTCTCGCTTTCAATTACTTTACACCATGTTGTGGACAAAGATTTCCGTTGTGTAATGTCAAGGCCAATGTGTGAACTTATTAGACTTATTACTACTTATTAGACACAAGAAGATCTACAAGGGGTGAAGGGGAGAGGCAGAAAAAGCAAGGAGGAGACGTGCATTAGGGTGCCTGTCTACCCTCTCCCCAGATTCTCCAGCTTTAGCAGACATCTGAAGCTCTCTCTGTCAAAACAGGTTTCTCCCATATGGACCTCTGTGTGAACCAGTGAAGTTTGTTATAATTAAGATCTTTGAGTACTCCACTGCTCTCTCAGATACCACTGAGGCATTAAAACGCTTAAAGTTACAAAGGATGGGCAGGACACAGTCGCATATGAACCACTATGACATAAACATTTTCCTTCAGGAAACTAGGCTAAGACAAAATCCTTTGACGTATGCTTTCTATGGCATACAGTTATGTAGTCATGAGGAAGTGAAGCAGGACAAGAAGGAGTCCTCTTTGGGAGCCAAATAAATAAAGTTTTCTAGGAAATTTAATAGCATGTTAAACTATTGTACATTTTCCTACAAAGTCCTGCGTTCTTTGAAAGAAAAAAAAAGCATTAAAACGCTTTTCTTTTCCTAAGAGTTCCACTTTTCATCTTCAACATGGTGTTACAAGTTCATGACAATAAAAAAAAAAAAGATGTCAAAAGGAATGGCAAAGCAATAAGTCTGTACGGTTTGTTCTAATAAGCAACATTACAGTTTCAGTTGGCCATATGGCTAAATGGTCCTTCCCTTTAGATTTTAGCATTACGAGTTCAGGAGAAAGAAAAATAATTCTAAAATTTTTAACATTAAAAAAACAGTCTACACACTACAACAGCCAGTAAGAATGCGTTATTCTGGTAACTTTGAAATTAGGTTTGCCATAAATTAGAGGGCTACAGAAAAATTAGTTTCTACTTAACCAGAAATACAACTATTTCTTGCTAAATTAAGTCAGGATAACCCTAGAAAGGCTCTTCATCAGCTATTCTGCTGATAAAATACTATTTATACAAGGCAGTGAAGACTGAAGAAAATCACAAAGGTCTCAAAGAAACATAAAGAAACATAAAGAAACCCAGTGACTGTACTAGAGTTGTTCTTTCAGCTGCACACGGTAAGTTTGCACATTACTTTTCTGTATTTCAGTCTTGGTGCCAGGGATTTATTCAATGCATGGAAGTATGAAGATGAACGATGGCTTTTCTCACCTTTACAGAAAGCAGCTCCACAACTACAATGAGCAGATCTGTCCAATGCAATGACAGTGAGGGAAGTCTGAGCTTTAAGCTCAACTCTCCTGTGCCAACGTAGCTGCAAAACTTTCCACAGAAGGTGGGGAAGTTCTCAGTATGGGAGAACTGGTGGCTTATGTCAGTTTAAACTCAGTATCTGTTCTTATTTTTCCCATATTTTAGAAGATGACGCTAATGGTGCTCCTTCAAGTCTGGAAAAAAAAGCAAAATAGGAATAGTGTAAAAG
The DNA here is from genome assembly GCA_013400055.1 of Nycticryphes semicollaris. Classification (NCBI taxonomy): domain Eukaryota; kingdom Metazoa; phylum Chordata; class Aves; order Charadriiformes; family Rostratulidae; genus Nycticryphes; species Nycticryphes semicollaris. Next base: position 16,838 of record VXBJ01007443.1, read on the forward strand.
TATCTAACAGACCTGGGCTACCTACCTAAAACAGAGTGTACTTGCATTATTTGTGATACTTTTCAAAGTGACAGTATCTTAAGCAAAATTACTGTTTAAATCTGTGGAGCAAAAGGTAGAAAAATATGGTTGATTGATTAACAAATGTTCATGACTGAGTAATTCAGCAGAATAAGACAGAAAAAGGGAAAAGATCTCAGTATTGTGTTAAAAAGCTCACGAAAAGGGCGGTGAAGATAACATCTGTGATCCATATATAGTAAGGGGCAGAGGAATAACAAATGAGACAGCTGCTGTCAGAGACAGAAAGACTCACCTGACAGATAAGATATTCCATCTAACCATCTCAAGCTCAGGCACCTACAGAGCTCCCATGGGGTCTGACTTGGTTTAGATGGTTTTTTCTAATCTTCCATTTCTTCTGTGAGTTGCAGCAGTATGAACATACTATAACACATTTGTGTTGTGGATAATTCGATTTTTTGTTCAATCTGTTTTGTGTCAAACGAAAACTCTAGGGATATTATCTATATTAATGTATACAATAAATAGCATTTTTTAACCAGTTGAATGTCATTTTGTCAATTTGAAAAAGATCAGTAGGACAGCAAGGTGAAACCTATCATCTGCCCCAAGTGTAAATAAGAAGAAAGCATGATTTTCAGACAAAACGGTTAACTCTTGGAGCTCTCCACCTTCCTCAATACAGATGAGGAACTACAAGAACATGTGGCTTCCTGGTAATCTCGTTGCACAAACTTATGTGGCACCACCGTCAGGGTGAGAGACAAAAAAATGCACAAGCAAATACTTCCGTAAATTTGGCACTCCTTTGATGAAAAGTGTTTAGAATTTCAAGCTAATCCAAAATTGGAAATACAAAGAAGAATGTATAGGACCATTGATAGACTAGTTTTACTTGTATTCAGAGTACTCATTTATAGTTATTTTATATTAAGAGAATTAATCCACATTTTTTGTTTATCCCTTTGCCAGTGAAGTCTCTGTGAAAATCCAGAAGATTCAACCCACAATGACTTTGAACCTTAAGTGTGCTGAATTTAAGAATCAACAACACTTTGTGGTTTTGTTCTTATCTTGCCCCTCAGTGACAACTATGATAAAATGTCTGGCAGACTGTCAATATCTTGGACCACAGACTTTCAGTGAGTCACCAATTGTTCAGGTACCTTGTTATTCACATCCCGGTTTCTCCTTCAGGCCAAGGACCACTGGTGGGGGAATTGCAAAATGTTAGTTATGACTCCTCACACCTTAATAATAAAGCTATCCTGCCTTGAGTCCTAAAGCTGTAAATTATATCAGCTAACTATGGCACCAAAGTGACATTGAGTTTCTCTGGTTGCCATAGTGGGCACTAGAAATGTGAAATAACAGTGCTGCTATGGGGTCTCCTACTCAAGAAGGCTTTGCAGGCTTGCTAGTATCCACAGTTTCACCTAAAAAAGCACAGGTTATTGGGAACAGAGGCAGGGACTGCATTCTGCTAACTTGAAACCATATTTTTTAGAGACAAATGCTGCTCCAACTCCACCTCAAGGGTGCTCAGTAGCATAGTTGTTATATTCTTGTAACACATGGAGTATTGGTGAACTCTGCAATAGTAAAGATGCCAGCCCAAGTACGTGACCTTAGTGCTATTTGAACTGACCTTTAGAAGTCAGAAGGAAACATTGAATTTCATTGTCTTTTACCTGAGATAGGACATGAAGAAAGGGTCATAAGAAAAGAGAGGAACAGACAAGCATTTTGCATCATGGTCCCCATGATGAAGCCACAATCTCTCCCTGAGCTGTGGTGTGTTGCTGCAGGTGTCCTACTGGGACCCTGAGCAACAGGGAAGGTAAAGGTTGCAGCAAAACAGTGCAAGACTGCAGGATCCCACAAGGTTCTAGAGTGTATGAGCTGGGGATGAGAGAGTGAGAAGAGCTCAGCGGGCTGAGTATCTGGGATGAGTGAGAGGAAGAAGATAAGAATATGGGGATTGATTTGTTTGGTGAGATGTTAGGTGAGTTGTAGAGTTCTGGTTTGGTTAGAGAAAAGGTGTGTGAGAATTCAATATTCTTTCATTATCAGCAAGGGGCTAGGTCTTGAGGCAATACAAATCAGCATGTAGCTGTTGATCATGAGGACCTAATACTGATTCACACACACTCAAGACCTCTCTCACTAATATTACGGCCTACTTCTGCTCATGTCATTGCATTTTGTTTCAATTAACTTTGTAGCTTCTTTGGCTTCCTATGGATATCTACTAATGTGGGGACTTTTTGTCCTCAATTATCAAATCAAGACCAGCAGCAGGAACCTTTGTACAGCTGAATAAAAAGACCCTTCGTGTATTTGCTTTTGACATGTGTAAATGAATGTAACTAGGTATCACTATAAAGAAGGACTATGGAGAACATTCACTAGGGAAAAACATCATTGCAAAACAAAAAAAACCCAAACAAACAAAAAACCCAAAAAAACCCCAAGCAACAGTCTCATTGAAAATCCACCTTCGTGATTTTCACATTACATATTTGCATCCATACAGTATTTGAAGTAAATTTCATCTTAAGGTATTTTAAATAGACATGCCTAGTTTAATCACACATTAGCTTAGTGAGAAAAGGAACACTGACTTACTAAAGAAATATAACAGAACTTTTAGCAGATCTTTGTTCTAAAGCACAACAAGAGGTGTCAGAAATCCTCCGTACCTGAAAGCTTTTGGCCCATGTCCAACCACTGCAGCTCAGTGCCACATAAAATTACCTGCTGAGGTCAGAAAGAGCAGAGCCCTGATCGCATGACACTGGCTGAATTAATAAACCCTGCTTCTCATCACTGCGTTTCTTTCAGTTCTGCTTGGGTTCCTGGTGTTTTCAGTCCTGGGTTTAGCACACACAAAGCTACTTTGGTGGATTCTCTGCCTGCAATCATTACGTATACCTTCAGACTGAAAGAAGTAAATACATGGATAGGAGTCATTCTTTATGCAGTATTTTCAAGAGTGATCTTTAGCAACAATAAATAAAGCATAACAAAAGTTGCCCAACAAGTGTCTTTCTAATGGCCTCAAGTGGACTTTGCATTAGATCTTGGTACTAGTGCTTGTTACCTAGGTTCCAGTTTTTCATGAAACTGGAACCTAGCTGTATAAAAGTTGCGAGCCATTTATATATTCCACTGTTCTTCAGATGCACTATAGAATAGAATTCCTCTGCATAACAGATATGTAGAATGGAAGTACTATGAATCTGTACACATGCACAAGACAAAACAAAACTAGCAGCTAAGTGATCCTTTCTAGGAGTTGGCTACTATGTTGATTTCAAAGACTAGAAGGTCTACTCCTTTTTGTTTTTCAGAGGCACCTAAGCTGTGTGGTATATTTAGCATTGTCCATTCAATGTGACAGGATAGAAAACTACCACATGGTTCTATGTAAACTAATTGGGACCTCAGTTAAACACAGCAAAGCCCTAAAATGCTGAAGCACACCATTGTCTCAGGGCCGCTTCGCAACATTAAGGTTGGAAAAGCCTCAAACTAGGGCCCAGCAGTTTGAATCTGAAATGGCTGAAGCCAAGTAGAGATGAGCAAAATACTCGGTAATTAAACTGCAATGTAGGAAAAACTCATCAGGTGCCTTTAGATAAACATGCTCTAGATATATAACCACCCTAAGCTGTGTGACTCATGCGATTGCCTCCACCATGCCTGTTCCTCCTCAAAACTCTCTGCTGCTGCTTCCAATTCCTGTGAGTTGTAGAAGCTGTCTAAACTCAGATTTCAGAGGGTGTTTCTTCAGTGTTGAGAACCTCACCCTTTGCAAACTGAACTTTCAAGATATCACCAGTACTGGCAAAGTCTCTGAACAGCTACTGTATCAATGGCAGCTAGTGACTGTGTGATGACAATCCTAGAGCAGTGTGGGAGAAGGAATGGATAGAAAAGCTTTAACTTGGAGTTAGCTGTCTTGCACTGACATAACTGCAGTTACCGTTATTTCAAGATTACTAGGTGCATTTTTTTCCTTTAAGTGTCTCATCTGAAGCTTTTCCCCTTGTTTCTCTAGTAAATTTGAGAATATTTATGTTTCTATTAATTTTCTATTAAGGTATTTTTTCATGTTTTGTCTTATCTCATACTCGCTTTCCTTTGATAGAACATCTCCTTTGTTAAGGCACTTTGTGATATTTGGACAGAACAGTCTTTGAAAGAAATTAGTCCTTGAGTAGTCCCAGCCTGTTTCTCCTTTTTCCTTAAACTTTCCTTAAACTTATGCCAAAATTTGAGTGAATTCACAGATTTCAACTTAAAACCTGAATTTCTGATATTGCAATATGTGCAGTGAGACACACTACTTTTTAGCTGAAGAGCAGGCAGCATTTAGTGCATTCCCTTTTTCTCTCAATTACTATCTGTATTTTTTTTCTGTTGTTGTTCTGTTCTTTTGCCATATCTGCATTGGAGAGCGCACCAGAAAAGAGGAAAAAAGAGGATGAAAAGGATTTTCTGCCTCTCTGGTGTCAGGTCTTTCTCCTATTGGTTTCTGTGAAAGGATCAAAGCCATCTACTGAGGTAGCAGGAAAACATTTAACATGTGTTTGTCCTCTGGTTTCCTGCTGCTCTGCCTGAGTCTCTTTTTCCCTTTGCCATTTACAGCAGTGGTAGCTTCATTAACAAGGGGTTATAACAACCATACCTGCCCTGATTCTCCAGGGAGTGTCCTCTCTCCCTCTCTTCGATTACCTATTTTGCTACTGCTGCACAATCAAATGAGGCCCTTTTCCAGCTAGTTTGACCTGGTCAACCAAACAAGAGCAGCTCTAGCCTGAAGGTATATACCGATTGAAGGAATTCCTCCTGAGCAAATGCATCCTCACCTGGCACAGAGCCTCTCCAGCTGCATCTTTTTTCATCCTGTAGAGCTGCAGGAACACGGATACAAGCCAGGAACAGCCAGGCTCCTGATGCCTTGACTGTTTGTGGCTGGTTCTTAATCATCTGTTGGACCTATGGGTCACGTACCTTAGCCAAAAGTGATCTCTATGCTAGTCAATTTATGCAGAAGAAACAGGCCAGATTTTGGAGCATGTGTACCCTGTTCTTCCCCCACCTCCTCCTCACCACGCAGGGATTGAAAGTTTTGTCACTGTTAACAGGCTGGGCTCAGATTAGCACATCACAGTTACTTCAAGGAGTTGTAAAATGTCTGGCTTTTCTGCGTAAGAAAACATAGATTTGGATGTACTCCCAAAATCCCTAATGGAAACATGTAAAGATAAGTCAGCTCAGCACAGAAACCATGAGAACAATAATTCTCAGCAGTGAAGGAAGCTGACAAAGGATTTACCAGTAAGCTCTAGAAGTTCAGAAAATCAGTGGCAAAGTGTGCTCTGCCACCACAACATGTAAGCTCACCAGTGTATTTTTATGAAACCAACATGATGCTGAAAATAGAAGGCCTTCCCAACAGCTTGTTTTGCACCAAAGAGGTGCCAGTTCTCTTGGGATCCAAATAGAAAAGTCATAACTAGCCTTCCTGATGATTCTGGGAACCCTAGTTATTGCAGCACTGGATAAGTCCCTTCACATGGATCAAAGCATATATCCAGTCCACATATCCTGTCTGTGGCCAGATTCATCATTGTTGTATTCTGTAGAGCTTTTATAGAATCTTTTTAGAAGTAAACAATTCTAATTATGATTGCTGCTGCCAGGTAAAGGAATGCTCATGTAGACATGCTGCTTCATCTCAAGATAAGTCAAAGTATGTCGATGGTGTCATCCACATGTACTGCGTGGGATCCACACACAGGCATCTCTGTTACAGTTTATCAGTTAAGTTGGTCCAACAGTCACCAAGTTGGCTGAGAGTGCTACACTCCTATGCACTTCCACAGGAATGAGCTAAGGACAGTCACAGGAAGGGCTAGGGTTATTTGTCAGTTACCCATGCTAACTTATGGGTCTCTACAACCAAGGCCTGTGGTCATCTTCTGCTTAGATTTGGCTCATAATCACTATCTCCTAGTTACTATGTCTTGTTCAGGGGCCCACTACACAAACCAAATGAATCACAGGAAATCTGCACTATCCCCAAAACCTTCTTCCTCTGTGGACAGCAAAGGAAATGTCATACTCTTTAAAAATCAGGTAGTAACTGGAATTTTTTTTTAGCTGAGTCAAAAAAAGAAACAGAAAGCAGGCTACATTCTACAATCCTGGTACATTTACATGTTTCCTTGATTTTGTAAACAAGGTTAAATTGACAGGTAAAATAGCAATGTTCATTCTGTGTACCTTTAAAAACACCTGTCAAGGAAGATCAAAACCAACATTATTTCCAGTCTAAAAGTAAGCTCTGAAAAGCACTATACTTCATGCATCTCTCAGTCATGCTTTGTTCCTTTTGCACTGCTGTAGCACAAATGGGTTCTCAAACCAGCTGATAACACTGATCACCTTGGAAGGACAGATAAAAGGAGTCTCTTCTTTAGAAGATGGAGAACATTTCTCACTTCTGGGCCTTGTCTGTCTTGCTACTGGGGAAAGAGCTGCCTTCTCTGGAGACAGATTTCTGTACCAAGGAATGTGCAGGTGGCCCTGCTGCAATCATAACTTGCTCTGTTATGGGCAGAAAGCGCACGCAAGCTCAGCATCCCCATCTTTGAAGATAAATTGCAGAAATGACGAAATTCTAACTTTTTCCTCTTAGCATCTGGAATTGACCAGTTAGACCAGTTCTGCTTAAAAAAGCTGGTTCTTGACTAAAATATCACTAAAATGAGAGGACCTCAACAAAACTGGTGAGGGGTCTGGAATACAAGTCTTATGAGGAATGGCTGAGGGAGCTGGGATTGTTTAGTCTGGAGAAGAGGAGGCTCAGGGGAGACCTCATCACACTCTACAACTTCCTGAAGGGAGGTTGTAAAGAGGAGGGGGTTGGCCTCTTCTCCCAGATAATTAATGATAGGACTTGAGGGAATGGCTGCAAGTTGCACCAGGGGAGATTTAGATTAGATGTCAGGAAAAACTGTTTGAGATCTCTCAAAGAGTGGTCAGGCACTGGAACGGCCTGCCCAGGGAGGTAGTGGAGTCCCTGTCCCTGGTGGTGTTCAAGAAGCATTTGAACGAGGTGCTCCAAGACATGATTTAGTAGCTTAATGGGTAGTATTTGTGATAGGAGGATGGTTGGACTACATGATCTTGTAGGTCCTTTCCAACCTATTGTCTACCAGATTCTTGTGGGCTGAAAGAGAAGCAAAACCTCAAATTCACTGAAGCCCAGGATTGCTGTGCTGGTTTAGGTGTATTCCCTCTTGAAATGCATGGCAGTCAGACCCCTAATGAGCTGTCTTGGTGGGGATCAGCCTGGTAACAGTGAGGGTCTCTCCTACAACTTAGTGCTTGCAGTAGAGGACAGCTGGAGAATGGAGGAGACTTTTGCATCATGCCAGCCCGTTGGACAAGCACTACAGATTCCACCCTGCATGGGCTTGGCAAAAGCAGTACCATTCTTTTTCATAGTCCCAGAAGGTAAATGTCAGTCTGTTCAGACATTCATAAACCTATTTTGATTTCATTTGTGACATTTCTACTAAGGCCACATTTGGACAACAACAGTGGAGAGTCAATAATTCTGCTGTGGTGGCTGTCCCCCCATGCTGGTACAAACCCTTTCAACCCACACCGCTCAGACCATGTGGAAAGGATGTACACTCCTCCAGTAAGCTTTTCATATGTTGTTCACTCCCAGCAGAAGGAAAGGCTTTCTCAGTTTTCCATTTTAAATATTGAATCAAATAGAGTCTGAAGACTATTGTTTCCTTAGAAAAATGAATGACTAATTAATTGTCCAGGGAGTTCTCTGTGTAGTTCCCATCCCTGAGGAATTTTAGCAACTGATGGAGTCCTTGAGATTGAAAATGATGAAATGAAAACAAAAAGTGCAGTCTCTGCATGAATATTTATGATTATTCCACATTATATTCTGTCAATAATCCCACTGTTGCTAAAGCATGCATCCAAAGCTCATAATTTATGGCACATGTGAAGACACATTTCAAATAATGGACACAATGTGATCACCTGTAACTTTCATGGAATAGCTGGCAATGATACACACCCAGCATGTATTACAGTAGCTGTAGAAGAGTCATTAGGGTGGGATGCAAATATTTGAAATGAACAATGTAAAAAATTTGGCAAGTGCTAATAGAGCCACTAAATCACAGCTGAATAAAAACGATGAGCACTATTCCATACAATGGAAGTGTTTAAAACTATTCAGGCCCTGAAAATTAAGTTCTGTGCATTGTTCAGGAAATACAGCAGTGTTACCATACATAGCATCACAATCCAGCTTCCCTCAACCACACTCCTGCTGAGCTCTCTCTCACTGGTATTCCCCATCCAGCTGTCCCAGCAGCTGCCCTAATAAGCTTACAATGGCTACCTCAGGATACACCCAGTCTAAACCCAAGAAAAACAAAGGATAGGACCAGTTTACAGTTGTCTAAGATCTCTCAATCTCCCCTCTTCTTTGCTGCAGGCTCCCCACAATTTTCCAGCACACACACCTTTACAGAAACCCTCAATCTGGAAACAACCTGCCTAACTATGGAAAAACTTTTGTTGCTTGTGGGTATCCTTGCTCTAATATTAAAGTACATCCCCTTCTTAACTGGGAAAGTGCATGGCCATACTGGATTTATTCCAGTTCTGGCAGAACATATGTAGCAATAACACTTATGTATAAACATAAAAATGTTTCAGTGGCTGTTGCAAGCTTAATAAACTGGAATTCCCAGAACATTTTAGGTGTTTCTTCCTAGCTGTGGATGCTATAATGCAGATCCTAGCAATTAATAAGCAAACTTCAAGAAGACTTGAAGTTGCTTTCAATGAAGACTCAAAAGTTTGGAAACCTTTACACAGCAATCAGTTTCCTGATAGCATAGTATTGATCTTTAAATCTCACAAGAACTGTCATTGCAAGGTCAGCAATTCAAGCCTGTGATGCCAGAAAGCCAGTTCACATCTTGAGGGCTGCTCCTGGCAGTAGAAAATGAAGATGGATATAAAAGAAAAAAAGCATCTTTACTGTTGAGCAGAAATATAATTTCTCTATCTTTTATGAAAACAGTGGCCAGACAAAGCAGAGAGATCCAAGAAGTGTTCCACCTGAGGGGAAACACCTTCAGTCTGCATTCATATTTTTGTAGATATCAGACAAACCAGGGAAGAAACTTTGTAAAAGTCCCTGAGACTGCAAAAACTTCTGGGTTTGCGTTTGCTTTTTGTTCCCCCCCCAACATTCTCAAACATAATCAGTTAAGAGAGGCAATAATTCACAAATTCTAATATTCCTGGTGAACAGGCTGAACGTGCTGGAATTTATTTGGCTCTGACTTTCAGAACTGCTGCATTTTGACTTTGAGATGAAAGCTTGGGTAGGTCATTAGGCAACCCAGACTGGTTCATCTGTTTTTCTCTACCCTCTTTCTTAATATATTTTTCACAAAATACATTAAAGGTACACACAATCAAAATACCAGATACTACTGTGTACATCTGCAGAGGTACAGATTTAACATCTCAGTGGATCTTTTGCAAAACAGGAATGGATTCTGGCTGACTTTCTTAGCAAGCAGAATTGCAAAATGTATTCGTGTCCTCTAGGAATGGCTTTGTGCTCAAGAGGCTGGGTGCTCCAGCTGCTCTCTCTGGGGTCCCTAGGTAAAAGTGCATCTTAGTGTAGGGACCACCTTAGTGGTTCCCTCTCTAAGGCAGGTGTACTAAATGCAGCTTTATTCTTTTGTGGAGATTATGCTTTTTGCAAACAGGAAGTTGTTTTATACAGTTTACTTTTGCCTAGGAGAAGTCTCACTGGTTTCGTGATTATTTCCAGAAGCAGTGTCCCTGACAATGGCATATTTGGAAATGACGTTATTTCATACTGCTGCATAGCAGCAATTGGCACCCCAGTCTCTCAAAGATGCTACTTAAGCAATATAAAATATTAGCCAACTCCCAGAAGGAGAAAAAGATTTCTTTCCTATCCCAAAATATACCTCTGCAGAGTACCTGTTATACTGCATTTAATCTAATTTACTACAGCAGAGATGAGCACCCTCCTCGCAACCATGCTATTTTTTAAAAGAGATTGGTGATTCAGCTGAATGGTGACTAAGCCACTGACAAATTTTCCCTGTTAGCTTGTGTGTATAAAAAGATGCTTTCCTGGAACGTATCATCTGCAGATACCACTACTGTGTTGGAGTGAATGGGGGTTTTCCAGTCAAACTACATTACTTTTTTTATCATTTATCATTTTTAAAATTATATGAGGCTTTTAGCATGTTTCAAGGAGGTATCAACCTGATACCACACAGTTGAGCCACAACAGACAGAATGAAAAATAGGTATTGTACATGACCACTGGCAGAAACTGCTTATTTAATTTACTTTATATGAACTGAATGTATCTTCTGAAAGGATAAACATTCCAATGAAAAGAGAAGCAGAATCATCCCACATTCTGGATGTTAACCTTCAGCTCAAAAGATGCAGTTTAAGTTGCTTGCTCTCTACAAACTGCTGCCTTTGGCAAGTACAGTACTACGTCTATGAACTTGAGATTACGCTGCTGCCTTCTACAGCTGTTCCTGCCTGCAAGCTGCCAGCTAATATAGCAGAATAAGGAGGGGAGAAGGTGAGTTCTTAATTTACATCAGCAGAGGGAAAGAAATTAAATAGGTGAAGTAAGCTAAACTGGAAATGAAGTTAAGGAACAACTATTACAGTCTCTTGAGTTTGGAAAATTCCTTCTAGAGACTATAGCAGAAGTTCCTGTTCATGACATTCAGCAGGATATAAGTTTGGAAAAATAATAACCCTGGCAGTTCACTAGGAGGTTTGTCTGATCCTGAAAAATTGATTTCATGTGAAATTATTTTTTAAAATTTACCTGTACTTCTGTCTGGTTTGTCTGATGATTTACAAGACTAGATATACTATTTTCTTCCCATGGTGAGATCAAATCTTATAGGGCACAGACTAGCACTTGTCCTTCTGTTCACCTTGATTTTAAAATATCCCAGCTTGTGTCAGTGAAAGTTCTTACACATTTAATTATCTATTTTGGTTTACGCAGAGTTAAAGACAGTTCAGTAAATAATTTGTCTATTATTTCCATCCTCATAAGTCAATAATGAAAACGATGCCACTCACCAGACAATATATGCAAATAGATGTGTATATGATAGACTGCAGCTGAATTTGCTGGCATCTAACAAGTGTTTAATTGCTTTGGAGTGCTATTTTAAAAAAGCAACATTATTAGGACTGTTTTCTTGCAAATTGGTTTTAAAAGCATTCGGTCAGTGTTGTATAACCATAGTTTTATAATTAAAACTAAATAGGTTAGCAAATTATAAGGTAGAAGCAATAAATGCTCAAGAGCATGTATATGTATGGCTAAACACAGATAGTGTGTGGTGAGGGGTGTTTGTGTGTAGTTCTAAATGTGCTCAAATACTATGCCTGCTAGGGATTACCATTACAGTTTAGGAGGAACTGTGGTTATATAAGGAGGCCTTGGGGAAATGAATTTTTTGCTGGGGCTGGCAAGAGTATAAATTAACCAATTAAGGCACCTGTATCAATATAAGCATTCTGACTCACTGTTTAATGGGATAATTGGAATTCTGTAGAGGAAATAAAGTTGATTACAAGGATCAAACAGAAGGAAAGCTCTCTAAGTATTTGTCTCTTGCTTGTGACAAGCTGTAGCTTAGGGGCCAGTGAATCTGTTATGAGGCTGCTGATGTGGAACAAATGGCAATACAGGGAGTGAAAGATCAGATCATTACTTTTAATGCTCACAACAAAACTGTGTGCATACTTATCTATGAAGAAATAGAAAAAGCTCTGTATGTTGAAGGACAAACATGAAGTCTATATTCCAACTTTATGTATGTCTCTGAATTCCCAGAATGTCAAGTTTCGCTTGATGAATTGTTCTTGATATAATGCAACTTAGCAGATAATTTTTCCTATCACTTTACATGCATCTATAAAATAGTGCGCAAAACAATTACAATCCTAAGTACATCTAGGTGTCTAATCCTTGGCTTTGATGGGCAGATTTACCCATCAAAGCATACGATGAACAGCTGGTAGAGCAGAAAAAGTCAAAGAGATAAAGGATTAGTGGGGTCCTGGAATCAAAGAAGGAATGAAGTGGATGATTTAGAGAGAGAGAGATAGATATAGAGAGAAAAGAACAGAAGGGAAATTCACCATATTCTCAGGAAGCCATCTTTCACAAAAGGTCAACAGGACTTTCACTAGAGTATGTTTGAAGAAGAAAAGGAAACAGCATCTGTGCTTCTTGTGTCCAAATGTATGCTTTCCTGTGAAAAATTCAAATATTTTTGGCCAACGGAAACAGAGTCCTATTTAGCTTCTCTTTCATGTTTCTGAGAAGTAAGATTATTTGGGAGAACAAAAGAAAATTGAGTAAAATAAAGTACCTGGTATTTTCTTTTCTTCGTGTGTCAGATGAAAGTTTTGGGTATACCAGACATGCCCTATTTTATCTGGGATATCCATAGAGAAACAATAAAGAACACATAACTCTCTTCATTTATGCCCATTCTCCTGCAACTTTTTTGTTGGTTTGGGGTTTTTTCCCTTAAATCTGGCAGCCACTATTGGAGATGGAGTTAAACTGAAACTAGTTTCTAAAAAAAAAGGAAAGTATGGTATATGGTACTAATACAGTTCTACAGTATCCAGAGTCCAAATATGGTTGGACTTGATGATCTTAAAGGTCTTTTCCAACTTAAATGATTCTATGATTCTATGAATTTTGTATGTACCCTCTTGGGAACTACTGACTGTGCTTAGGGATGTTATTAGACCCAGGAACTTCCTCAAAAAATGCTAAGGCTCAAGCCTGGGCCCTTTCTCATCTCTCGCCCTGCACAGGACAAGTTGCATCACTACTTGATGTAGCCTGTGGAAAATTTGGACAATCGCCCTGCCTGCCTGCCTGCAAACACACCTCTGCACTTAGGACAATTTGTCATTGAACAATTTCACTCGTATTTTTTTTTTCTGCAGTGGGCCACTGTGATCCAGTGTATTTCTCCCTAAAATCTACAATAAACTATTGCTCTCCATGTTCAAAAATCATACTTGTGGAACGAAATATTGTATGCTCACTTTAACCTTCTCTACTGTGCGATTCTCTAAAATAAGGGGGAAAAAAACTGTGATCCCTTGAAGTTTTTGTCTATAATAGAATAATTGTTATATACAATATAATACTGCACATACTTGGAAACGGAGCAATGAGTAGCGCCTAGTAGAAGTGCTCAACTGAAATATACTGGAAAACATGGAAATCAAAATGCTTGTATTTTACACTGCCTTTCCTCACACTTCCCTATATTTACACTGCATTGTTTAGTTTTTAACTCTAGCCCCTACTCTTCTGGGGACAAGAATCTATAAAGGACTCTAGCTGTAATGCGCTGTACCTTCCAGGATGAATTTCATCCATGTGGTGTAGTATAGGAAATATGTGGTTCAACGTGGGAACTGCAGTAGCAGCTGGTAACCATGAAAGAGAATAAGGACCAGTACCATAACCCTCTTTAGGGAACAGGAATTCTCTACCATTTCTGGAATGTAAAAATATTTTATTTTTATTTAAACATTTATGTTCCAATTTAACAGAACTCCAACATTTCAACATTTTGCCTGATTTTACATGAAAAACAAATATGAAATGGATGGAAATTGTCAGTTTCATAATAACTGATACTGCCTTGAACAAACAACAGACCATAGCATTGCTGAAACTAACAGTAACATAAATAAAAGTATTCTGTTACTCCAGAACACAAGAGGAAATATTCACTATTATTCTACATAATGAGAGTCTATCCACATTATCAAACTTCTATGATAAACGTTGCCCTTTCTAGACCTGATGATTCTTGCAAATTGTATAAATGAAACTAACAATTCCTCCTCAGAATTACACCCACAGAAATAAAATGTGTGCTGATGGAAACTGAGGACATGCAGAATTTCTTTAAATGAAATCACATTGAATGTGTATTAGAATCTCTCTGTAGAATAAAATCAGAAGAATAATCACATTAGGAGAAAAGGATGATGAAAAGATATGCACTTTTTACAGGAACGCAATGAAGTTAGTATCTCAGCACATACTGGATTCTGCTTTGAAATTCTTTTATTGACCTGAAGCTTAAGCAAGTGGGATGACTCAAGGGTAATTGACAGGAGAGAGAGAAAGAAGTGAGATATTGTCGTAGTGCCCTGAGCTGTTTTCTAACCACAAAACCCTCCAATACATTATGTAAATGTATGCAGAACTCTTGTAATTAAATATTATAGATAAATCCTTGCTGAATACAACTATCATGGCTTTCAGATACCCCCATTCTGGAAAATCTCACCCAAAGCCAACAACAGCAGCATGTGCTTAGGACTCTGAAATCTCTATCTGAGGTTGCCTTCTGAAATCAAATTCAGGCAGAGAGAAAAGCAGAAGCAAACAAGTTTACCCCCAGCTCTGCAATGGTGAATAATCAAGAGAACTACTTGAGGAACATTAAATGAAGCACCAGATTATTTGAATAATATGATAATTGAAACATGGGTGTTAGATATCCAATTATCTGCAGATCTGTCTTTTCTCAGAGAATGGAAAGGGCACAGAAGGGTGAGCCTGCAGTGAATGATGCTGCAGGGGAAAAAAAAGAGTCAGTCTGTGAACCAGAGGACAAATCTCGCTCAAACTAAGATTTGTCATCAGCTATGTCGAACAGGCAGTCTTTTCAAATACATGACAAATGACACTGCTATTCATAGAGCAGGCATAACACAGGTTGCCACACTGTAAATTGTTACCAGTACTGCCCCAGGGACTGAGAGATGTTATGCATTCAGTGCAGAGAACCACAGACCAAAGGTGTGCTCAAGTGGAAATCACAGCTAATACAGTAAGAATTATCTAACAGTTATGTGCAACTAACCTTTATGGTTTGTTGCAAAAAAATGAACATCTTGGCTTTCAGCATCTCTCTTTGCACTCGCAATGCATTTCAGGAAATGAGAAACCTTTCATCTCTGGCTATAAGGCAGTAATGTTTTGTTTTGATGTCAGGTTGGGAGAGCAGATTCATCCAAATGTTTCACATCCGTCCTCGATTTGCACAGCTACAGAGAAAGGCTGCACCTTCAGCCCATTTATAACCCTCCACTGTCTTTTAAAATATATTTTCAGAAGGGCACAGGTTCACCAGCCAATCAGTTCGATACAGCTGTATGCATAAAAATATGTGGATAATTCTCTTCTGGCTTCTTCATGCAGCTTCATGCAGAATCTTGGCATCAGGCCAAACAACTGCAAAAGCAAAGCTTTTCCTCCTCAGCATTTTAGTGAAGTGCACATAAATACATCATTAAGTAAATTAGTGTTGTAACAGGTTTCAACTGATCCATCTCGGGAAGTCAAATGAGAACCAAAAATAGATCCTGGTTTTGATTTCCCCTGAGCAGTAAAATGATTTGAAATCCTCCCTTGCCACAGGAAACAAACAAATAAAAAACCAAATTTGGCAGCTATTCAGTAAATATATGTGCTTATTCAGTATTTAAATTCAAGACCCAAGGAACTGTTTATTAGAGAGGGCCATATCTAGCAATGATCGGAAGCAGGTGTGACCCTCCAAGAAAACCCCTTCCTCTGTAGTCAGACGCTCTGTGGTATTTACAAGGGAAAACTCAACTTGGAGTATGCAATGATTGTCAAAGGTACCTCTGCAGAGAGGTGCAGAACACCTAAATAGCCATGTACTGTGAGTATACCTATGTTTTAAGGGACAAGCAAAGTATAGGTGACAATATAGGTTGGAAACTGACTTGTTGGAGAGCAGCGTAGGGGAAAGGGACCTGGGGATCCTGGTAGACAGCAGGATGACCATAGCCAGCACTGTGCCCTTGTGGCCAAGAAGGCCAATGGCATCCTGGGGTGTATTAGAAGAGGGGTTGTTAGTAGGTCGAGAGAGGTTCTCCTCCCCCTCTACTTTGCCCTGATGAGACCCCATCTGGAATATTGTGTCCAGCTCTGGGCCCCTCAGTTCAAGAGGGACAGGGAACTGCTGGAGAGAGTCCAGGGCAGGGCTACAAAGATGATTAAGGGAGTGGAGCATCTCCCATATGAGGAAAGACTGAAGGAGCTGGGTCTCTTTAGCTTGGAGGAGAGGAGACCGAGGGGTGACCTCATTAACGTTTATAAATATGTAAAGGGTGAGTGTCAGGAGGATGGAGCCAGGCTCTTCTCAGTGACAGCCAATGATAGGACAAGGGGCAATGGGTGCAAGCTGGANAACCCCTCCAGGGATGGGGCATCCATAACTTCTTTGGGCAACCTGTTCCAGTGTCTCACCACCCGCACAGTAAAGAATTTCTTTCTAGTATCTAATCTGAATCTCCCTGCTTTAAATTAAAACCATTACCCCTCATCCTATTGCTACGCTCCCTGACAAAGAGTCCCTCTCCAGGTCTCCTGCAGGCTCCCTTGAGATACTGGAAGGCTGCAATAAGGTGTCCCCAGAGCCTTCTCTTCTCCAGGCTGAACAACCCCAACTCTCTCAGTCAATCTTCATAGGAGAGGTGCTCCAGCCTTCTTACCATCTTTGTGGCCCTCTACTGGACCCGTTCCAACAGGCCTATGTCCTTCCTGTGCTGAGGACTCCAATGCCAGACACAGTACTCCAGGTGGGGTCTCACGAGAGCAGAGGGGTAGAATCACCTCCCACAACCTGCTGCAGTCTAAACTATACAGATTATAACTTCAATTTGAAATATGAAAGGGGGTGGGGGGTTGGAACCTTGGAAAATATCTGCAGAATAGTATGGCCATCAAATCAGTAATGAACACAGCAACCATTTTAAAGCAGAAGACCCCTAACTTTTTTTCCCTTTAGGTCTGATAGGATTATATGCAGTTTCTCAAGTAACTGCCACTGGAGTTGTCTGAGATAAGTAATTGTATTTTCACCAGTGGAAACAAGATGGTCTCACTTGAAAGGTTAGTACTTCCATATAATATTTATAAAAGTGGTCCCTGTGAAGGAAATCTACATGTGTTGAATGAGAGGACAAGAAAAAACTGTAGCTAAGCATGAAGCTCTGTTTTTAGTACATACCTTTTCCAAAAGTGTAATAACATAGCATATAAATGCATAGAGATAGTTGAGGTCAAATTCATGAAAAATTTGTGTTCCACTGAATGTACTTGACTAATATAAACCAGACTGTCCCTAATTTTGCTAAAAACACAGGCATGTTAAATTATTTTTCTTAATGCCTGTTAGTAGAATTGGCACCAAGTCACTAAAATTAATCACTTTTTGTATCATTGTTGCTAATGCAAGCATGATGTTCTTGTGTTTGCTTTTCCAAAGGTCATGTCTAAGATAGTCATCATTAGTGGCAGTTTCTCTGTGTCTAAGGAGACAGCATGGTTATTACGACATTGAGCTAATTACGATCAGCTTGAGGAAAGCAAAGGATCTCTTCATCTCCAACTCTGTAGGACAAAAGAAGGAAGGAGAACAAGGGAAGTATTAATAAAATTTTATATACAAAGGTCTTGATTATGTCCTGTCATTTAGAATCACATCTGAAGAAAGTGAAAGGAGAGAAAGGGAAATTATTTCCTGGGTCCTTAGAAGAATAACAAACAGGTTCTTAATTGGCAAGTGCTTAAATGGCTGTAGATAGGAGTAAATGCACTTGTTTTTCCAACACTGGGTCTAACACCAAAACAACAAGAAACAATTGAAAAATCTCTGCTGAAGAAAGCAAGAGGAAGTGGGTTGTCACCAGCTGTTCAAAGACAAGATCCTGCAGCAAATGTGTAGCAGCAGATGCCATGTGAAGCACTGGGAATATAAATGCATATGAGTCATCCCATACGCTTAGGGAGGGTGGAAAGCTGCAGGCCAGAGCCTGGGGGAAAAGATTTTTGTGGCTTTAACCATTTCTCCACTTGCTTTGTACTTTGCTCAAGCACACAGTAGGTTTTGTGGGTTTTTTTTTTTTTTTTTTGGAGGAAGGTGTCCTTAAGTCCTTAAGCCCTGTTAAAGAGCCACGACTACCATGAAAGTATCTTAGAGAACTATTATGCTTTGGGCATATCACATCAAAAAGGAGATGATCCAGCATCGTCTGCCCAGCAGGGAAAGTAGTTTAAAACATTTCCCCCTTTGCCCTCTCCTTTTAGACTAGGCTAGACTAGACTGGAATATTTCTTTAGGAAGGGACCTACAATGATCATCTAGTCCAACTGCCATTCCGGCCATAAGGACAATTTTTATAATTTGCAACATTTCACTGATTTGTTTTCATGCAGCTTCATAAATAGTTCCATTTGCACACTGGGAAAAATATAAAATTGGTATAGTGGAAGAAACGAAAGAAGTAGACTCTGCATCTCACAGTGATAACCCCAAGGATTCCATCTCAGGAAGAGTGCCCCTGGACCAGGGGTAAGTCCTTGTAACAGTTGAAGTATGATGGAACTCGAACTGCAGGTGACAGTAGGATGCATTCCAGAAGATTTCAGTAAAATCTTGTTTCTCTAAAAGAAATAGCAAGAAAGAGACAGAGGAAGGAGTCCCAGACTCAGCTTCTGACTTGGCTGTCCCAGTTACACATATCTAAGCACTGTAATATTTCAGTCATTTTGAAATACACACAGATTTATGCAATCCCATAATCTTATAACAAAATAGGTCATCGGGGATTATCAAATTAATTGCAAAATTATCTTCTTTTTCTGCAGCAACACCAAGCTCTCATGTAGAAAAGGAAATAAGGCATTAGTAGTAGACTCTGCATAGAGGTGGATCAACATTTGGAATTTCCTCCTGATAGTTGCCCTCGAGGCAGCCATACTTGATTTCTCCACCAAATTCATACTGCTTAACAAACTGCTAACAAGGAGAGGCTTTAAGTCGGTTGAGCTCTGTGGTGTTCTGGTTTGGGTTTTTTTGTGCTTTAAAGATTAACTCCAGGACTTACTGGAAAATACTGATTTCATGTTGTGAAAGTGAAATCATCCTTTGAAATCAGAATTTTTCTTGGTTAAACACAAACAAAAAAAGACAACCAAACAACAAAAAAGAGACAGAGAGTGAGGAGGAAGGGCCAGTGGTGTAGAGATGTGGAGATTCACCTGTGACACAAGGGATACTGCACGAGTATAAACCCAGTGGGAAAACAATTATGCTTTGAGTTGTGCAGGGTTATGGTTTTCAGAATCCACTATGGTGATCCCATGAGCCTGGCTGCAACAGGGATTCATGATTAACTTCTGCCACATAATCCTGGGGAATCCATCAGTGGTCAGGGGAGGCTTGTAAGATTATAGTTACCGTTGAACTCATTTATCTACTCTTTAAGAAACAACAAACCCAAACACATTTGTACCTGGTCACAGGAGGAAGGCTTGAGGACTGAGCTTCACCATATCTCTTTGCAGAGCACAGGCAGAGGCCAAGCATTAATGAGTCCTTCTTCTCTACCTGGACAAATTAAGTAGGAAAGGAATGACATGAGCTCCTATTGCCCTTCATCCTTTGTTTGTCAGATGAGCAATTGAAAGAAACTGCTAATAGCATTACACACAATTTGAGCCAGAATTTTCTCCAGGCCCATGATGTGGTTGCTGCTCTGTTCCTATTTCCCACAGCCAGTGGTTGGGGTCCCACCATGGGAAGGGATGGGGCAGCATGAGAGCACCTGACCGCACCCAGGCTTGTTCCTCAGACCTGGGATGTAAATAAATTGTGAGGTGACCAGATCTATGGCTCATGGTGTTTTGTTCTTCAGTGATGAAACCGAACCACAAAGCAGTTACTGTATTTTCAAGGGAGGGGAAATCTAGCCTGACTTGGTTTTGTCATAACTGGCTACATTTTATATTGTGTTTATGTACTTCTCCTAATCAAATTGGCGTGTTGGTTCAAAATCAACCTAGCAGAAAAACTCTCATTTTCTTACCCATTCCACTTTATTTATCACCTGGATTTACCAGGTTGTGAGGTGTTGTTTTTTTTTTTTTTAATTCTCTCACTACGCCCAGTTCTGCTTAGCTTATAAAAATTGAAACATTCATAGCCCAAGGTTGCAAAAGCAATGAATATTTATAAACCTATCTTCCCAGCACACTCAGAGGTGTCTCACAGCATGACTTCACATTAGGAATGTCCCACCTGTGGGGATCATTCAAAAAAACACAGATTACAACTCTGTACAACATAGAACAAGGTCAGTACCCAAATTATGGGAATTATCACCTTAAAAAAGGTTGCATATCTGATGACACACTGCACCAACACTGATTTATAGGTGTTATACTAGCATGACTCTCCCCTGTGAAGATAGTATTTCAGCTATTATGTTATGACATTATTTCCCGGTTCCTGTTCTGAGCCTTCACACGAATAAGCTGCAAATGGCATAATGCTCTCCTCTCACCACTTACAAAGGCATCCCCTACCTCCAATATCAAGGAACAAAAAAAAAAGGGGTTCTCACCTAGCATTGGAGCACAGGAAAATATTACAGTGAAAAGAACATTGTGACTGGTGGGAAATCACATGCAGGACTCCAATGATGAGAGCTGCTCAGAAAATACAGCAAGTGAAACTTCATGACCCTGCAGTTATCTTCTGGTACTTCATTGCAGATATATTTCCTGACGCCACACTAAAGAAAACCAACTCCCACGCCTCGATCTCCAAAAACATAAGTAAAATTTAACATTAACTCAGATGATTTTTCTATTCAAGACAGGGCTATGAGGGGAAGAGTCAGGTTTAACACGTGGCAGGCAAATATGGTTCCTTCCATTTTGCAGAGAGGAAATGAAGGTGCAGCAGCAGCACTGGAATTACAAACTATCTAGAGGCCATTTTAGGTCAAGAAAGTTTTGCCATTGATTTTAATGCAGCAAGATATAATATATCCTCTAGTATCCTGCCCTTTCCTATTTTCCCCAAACTTAGGGTGAACCATTAAATTGATGCTTGCCCTGTAAATCCCATAAGCTATTAATGTAGTTCCCTTAGCTGGAAGATGGATTAATGATCTGTAACTACTCTAAAATATTTGCTACTTCAGTGCAAATTAATATCATATTTTATCCTCATTTTATATCCACATGCAGCACTTCCTTCTGCAAAGGATACCAGAAGGAGCTGGACTTTTAAATGTCAAAGTTCTATATCTTATCTTAAAATTTTTAATCAAAGTGTTTAACATATGAGTTTTAAATTTCTGCATTGCCATTTTTAAATATTTCTCTCACTCCATTTTTTTCTGCTATGAACAAATTAAAAACTTTAAAACTCAGTTGTGTTTAGGAGATTTTTTAATTACTAATATAATTTAAAATATTGCTTTACATTGTTCAGGACTCCATTCTTCTCCGTAGGCTAGGAATAAATATGAATGTCTTCCATTTCACTTAAGTTTAACTTTTCAGTTTTAATGTAGGTAGTTTTAAAGTTTCTAGGTAAGTTTCTAGGTAGTTCCTAGGTAGTTTCTATAAAGTTCCTGTAAATCATTTTTGTCACACTCTCCTATCTTTTTTTTTAATTTGTTATTAAAATATCAATTCTTCTTACACTGCCTAAAACTAAACACATTTCTCTGATACTGGATTATTGGATGCAATTTCTGGAGAAAGCAAAAAAAATATAAAAAGAAAAGCAAAAAAAGGCAAAAAAAAAAACATTAAAATGGCTGGATGACTAAGAAACCTGTTTAGTCATAGAAAACTGGTGAGATCTCCTCCTTTCTGTAGGAAGTAAAATTTTAGGCAAGGTCTTCATGCCTCAGGCTATTAGGTTTTCTGTTGGTGGTGTTTAGAGGGAATAAAAGAAGTGGGGGAAGGTAATTTTTTCCTGTCACTGTTCCTTCTTGAAGGAACTTTTCAAAAGCTTGGGTTTTATTTGTAAACAATAAAAGTGGGTTGAAATGTCAAACTTTTAGGAAAATTTCTCCCATATGCATCATGCTCAGTATAAAAGCTGAGAGATCAAAGTGTCAGCTCTGATTCTTCAATGGCCAGCATCCAAGGAGGACTCTGTCTGTTTGTCTGGCTTTGATTCTGATCCATGCATTCCTGACTCCAGGGCTGGAATCCAGTTCTCATCCATGGCTGAGTCCAGTCTGGGACTTCCCCCGTGCCTGCTGGTGACATGATTATCACCCTTGATGATCAGTTTTGCTACAGTTTATCTGCTTGATATGTTTTTTTGTATATTGTATATTGTATATTTGTATACTGTATATTTCCTTATTTGCTTTTAATTATTTTTTAATATTTTCATTAAAGTAGTTTAGTTCCCGCTAAACTCACACATCTCTTTGTCTCTCTTTGTCCTCTCTTTGGAGGGAGAGGTGGGGGAGAGCATCTGTTGTTCTCATTGGACAATCTGGCCCAAACCATGACAACAGCTTATTTTCTGCTCCATATTTGCTGCT
Source organism: Nycticryphes semicollaris (assembly GCA_013400055.1). Lineage (NCBI taxonomy): Eukaryota > Metazoa > Chordata > Aves > Charadriiformes > Rostratulidae > Nycticryphes > Nycticryphes semicollaris. Next base: position 39,458 of record VXBJ01007443.1, read on the forward strand.
ATTATAATTTATGAAGAAAACATAGCCACTTTACATATGCTTTATTATTGAATCCTGAAGCTCTGTTTTGGCACCAGCATTAGGTACCAAATCACAAGATAAGTTGAACACAGACTTACAACCACTTACACTTGATTAATCTGTCTTGTAAACCTAATTAGTTGTTATTGGGGATTGCTTTGGCCAAAACACTTTTTGGGAGCCCATTTCAGACACTCACCCCTCTCTTGATTAGAAACATCCAGTCTAAACATATTTGTGCCAAATTTACCCCCATTTGCTCGTGTCAACATTTTCTGCTTATTACTTTGTGGTTATATTATGGGCAGCAAGCATGTGTCTTTCAGCACCTCTTTGGCCAGACTGAGGACGTCAAGCTTTTTTAGACTCCTAAAAAGAAAAGGGAAAGGACAATTTGCCTGATTGCAGCTCCTTTGGTTTAAGTGTGTTTTTCTTAAAGGCAGGTGACCAGAACATGTGGCAATCCAGAAGCAATGCCAAAAATATCATTGAGACATCCTTCTCTCTCCTGAAGTACACCATTCAGCACATCCAGAGAATCTCATGAATCAGTTTCATGGCTGCATGATATTTGTACTTTGAAATCAGCCTGTTACTACCTACCACGCATCTCCAAACAATAAACTCCTACCCTCAAAGCAAGAATTTCCGATATTAGTCTCCAAAGGTATTCCTGGAGCTCATCATCAGGTTTCAACCACCTTATTCCTTAAGGTCTTCTGGCTCCTCTGACATACAGTCACACCCTGTGTAAAAATTATTCATCCAGCAAACTAATGTCATTCTTTCTGGCAATGTTAGGGAGATACTAAGGCAACTCATCTTTCTGGTCTCTGATGTCCTGGTGGCACATCTGTCCAGAGGTCCTGATCATGCGAATTCTAGTTCTGATTGGTTTTGGCATACATATCTAATCCTTTCCCCCGACCTTCCATCTCCAGTTCATCACACCTTCTCTCTTGGTCCCTATACGGTCCCCTTTACTTCTCAAGTACTCCCTCCTGACTATAGGAGTTGTATCTGCTCCCTTTGCCAGGCTGTTGGTTCTTCTTTCCTCTCCTGCCACCCCATTTCCCAGTCCTGCGCTGTCCCATTGTGCTTCAAAGCAGCCAATGTGCTCTACAGTCCTCCCTCCTCTAGAAGCCAGTCTCTTCCCTGTCCTTGTTTGCATATTTCTGTAGATTGTCATTTATGTCTGTGGATCAATGTGCCATAACTTTCTGTTCAACAAGGGTCTCTAAGCCTTCCTATCCCAACCGCTTTCCCACGTAATTTCTTCAGTGGTCATCTGAATGCCACCATTTGTGTGAATGAGCTGTTAGTCTTTCTCCTTTCCAGTTTGTTAAGGTACGCTGGCAGGTGACTGACCCATGCCTTGAAGTTTGGCTCAATGAACTGACCATGAAAAATTACTGGACATGGCAGAAAACAGAGCGAGAAGTTAACAACAAGCATTTTGGATAATGCTGTGAAGAATGGCTGAATTTCACAGATTGTTAAGGAGGAGTGACGTGAAGATGGCCAAATCTCACAGATCATGGAGGGGAGAACTGGGGCTATTTTTGAAGAGGGAAACCTTGCTAAGCCACCAGGGATTAGTAAATAATTGACTAGGTAACCCTATCAGGAACGCCAAGTTTGGATACAGAGGTAGCAAAAGTGAGACCTCTGGGGAAAAAGTATTCAGGGTGGGGTTTGATTTGCGAGGAGACAATGGTGGAGAAAAAAAGGTGATCAAGGTGAATGGGAGAACAGGCATGGGGAATGGAGAGGAGGGGACAAAAGGGGCCAGCTGAGTTGCTGGTCAGTATGCTTGAGCCCTGTGCCTGATCACCACAATCCATCCTATCTTCTGATTCAGTTCACTTCCTAGCTATTTTCTGTGTAAGGATTTGGCTTTGCCTAACACTGGAATTATTGCATGGACTCTTCGTGTGAGAAATAGCTGCAGTCAAGCATCTGCTGTTGGATGATGTATTGCCCACAGCTTCTGCATCCTGTCATCCTTGTTTGCTTCATTTTTGCCTTTGAAGTTAGGAAAGAGAGATAAAAGACTACGGAAGCAAGAGAGGTAGCAGTGTAGGGAACATGAAAAATTTCAGAACAACAAACTCCTTCATAAAATTCTATCCAGACACTGCTGTTTATTGTTATTGGTTCATTGGTGCCCAAGCTGCTAAGCTTTTTGGCAGGGAAAATCAGAACATACTGGACTCCACTCTGCTGTAGCCAGCATGCTTCCAGTACCCAACGTAATTAGTTTAATGCCAGCTCGAGTATCTCTGCACTGCAGCATTGCCATACTCTGTCTCAACAAGGAAGCTAGACAGCTAAACAACTACACCTCCACTCAAAGCTTTCTCTTGTTCTTTTGTTTTAGAGGTAATACCGGAAGCAGTACTAACAAAAAGAAATTTAAAAAAAAAAATGGAGTATTACTGCCTCTGATATCTCAGTACCTCTAACTGTAATGATTTCAATAAATTAGATCATTTGAAGACCCACAAGAAGCTTTCACAAAAGCCACTGAGACCCAAACTGTCCTGCATACAATAGAATTGTTCAGGTTGGAAAAGTCCCTTGGGATCATCCAGTTCAATCAGTACTGACAAAGGAAGAAAAGGGAAACTCACTAAGCCAAAAAAAAAATTCAATCTTTATGTTTCTAGCTTGGTTTAATACTTGAAACATCATGTTCCCTAACATTACACGTGACATACTGTGGCATGGCTTCTCTAATGTGCCAAAATCACAGACAACTACCTGGTTTAGATGTCATTAGTCTGCTAACTGGCACACTGTGTCTTAATTCTGCTATTTCCAGGGAAAAATAAAGTCATGGCTATAAAACATAGTGTAGATACCCATGAATTGCATTTGTCTTTCCAATAGAGTCTTCCCAAACAATCAATTTACAAAGGCCCACCCTATCTGGCTGGTACCATTCTCTTGAAATCCAAACTGTGTGAGAAGATAAATTATTGTTACTACATGCACACCACCTGGCATATTTTACTCATTGAAATGTGCTATAAAATATATTTCCAGTGACTGATGGGAAAAGAAGGATTGGTGTTGGCTGCCACTAGTGACAGGTCCCTTTCATCCTGCCTTTCACTTGAGTTGTGCAAAGCCCCTGTGAAGATTTATCCACACCCATGAAATCAGACTGGAGGAAAATGTCAACCTGGGCTCTTGGGTACTTCTACAAATTCTTTCAACTTTAACCTGTGAAAAAGGTGCTGGTTTTTGAGTGTTAGCAATTAGCTCAGTGTGCGAGGATGACAAGGAGGACATTCTGGGCTCTTGTTCAGTAATGATACAACTGCTCTCAGTTTGCCAACCGGCCAGGGACAAACAGTTTGTTGTGCAAGTGTTATCATTTTACTGAGCAGATCCCCAGTGTCACACTACAGCTGGCAAACACCAGAAACAGAAGCAGCTCCATTTAAAGCATGCACTGAGCACCAGCCTTTGAATGGGACACACTTCCAATGTTCATAATCTTTGCTTTGGCTTCCCCTCATCTTCCTTGCAAATACAAGTTTTAGAGTACCATGTTTGCAGGCTTCCAGCCTCCTGAAAAAAACCCCACGTTTAGCAGTCAAACAGTAAGAAAGCTATCTTTTCCAAAACATTTAAGATTGATTCAGAATTTTAATGGAGTGGGACCTCAGCTGAGAAAAGGGAGAAATTGAAGTTAATTAAAGTGCTGTCCAGTTGGAACTTGAAAACACTTCAATCAGGGTAATATATCATACCCTGCTTCTTCCCATATACATTGAAAAACAGAGACTGCTGTGGATTTAATTAAAACTTTGACTTAGTTTTTGGTTAATACTCTTTACTTGATTTAATAATATTCAATCAAGATGCAAATTTATGACCCCCTTGTCCTGGTTTGAGGTAAAACAAACCAATTTTCTGTTCAGTAATTTTACTTTTTAGCTGGGCCTCTTCTAAATAACTAAACTCTGAAATTAACAGTGTATTGTTCAGAAAACTGTTCACTTTCACAGTGGTAAAACCTGGTTATACCAAGGAATGGTATGCAGAGAGGGCCTCGCTTATACGTATTGCTAGAACAACCAAGGTCAGGTAATTTCATTATTTGCCCTGCTGGAGAGTGAGAAGCAGAAAAGCGTAGAGGGGTCACACCTGTAGGGAGGAGAGGACAAGACAGGTGACCCAAAATTGACCAGCAGGGTGTTCATCCCGTCCGCATCATGCTCAGTAGAAAAGCTGAGGGATCAAAGGATCATCTCTCTTTCTTCAACAGCTGATGTCTGAGGAGGACCCTGTCTGTTCATCTGCCTCTGATCCCCATCCGAACATTTCTGACTCCAGATCTGGAATCCACCTCCTGTCGATCACCAACTCCAGTCTGGGACTTTTCCTGATGCCTGCCGGTGACGTGATCATCATCCTGGGATCTTGATATGGTTTTGTATATATTGTATCTATTTCGTTATTTTCTTCCTCTCTTTTTCTTATTTTTTAATTTTACTATTAATGCTTCATTAAAGTAGTTTATTTCATTCTAAACTCATAAATCACAGAATCACAGAATATCAGGGATTGGAAGGGACCTTGAAAGATCATCTAGTCCAATCCCTCTGCTGGAGCAGGAGCACCTAGGTCAGGTCACAAATCTCCTTATCTTCCTCTCCTTTCTTTTTGGGGGAGGAAGATCTGTCAGTCTGGTTTTGGTAATTTTGGCTGAAACCATGACACCACCATCATGAAAAAGATTGTTTACCTCCATAATAATCTATGTGATTTTTGTTGGTTTTGAATTTAGACAGAGTTTTTTATACTGGGGTAAGCTGGAGAATGTAAAAATTACTTTGTCAGCTGGTTTAAATTTTCCTTATTCACTTGATTGAAAGGTGGAGTGTTTTGCTTGCTGTATTTTCCTCAATAAATTTGGGTTGTTTCTCAACAACAAATTTCAAGCTAAAAAGACATATTTAGGGACCAATACTCAGACATTGCACAAACCTCTCTCCGTGTCAAAGCCTGTAAGTCAAGGAGTCAAGGTCCACCACGAGTGAGGGCCTACGCTGCAGTTAATCTGCCTATGTGCCCACCTCAAAGCACCAGCATACTTCATCATAACCTCTCCATCGTTTCCTCATCACCTCCTGAACACAAATCCAGCTCACCAAATACACCTGTACTTCATTAAAAAAAATAGAAATTAAAACACATTCCCTCTCCCAACTATTGGCACAACAACTCAGAGGCCTTTTGGAGTCAAGAGCAGTAGCTTTCATACTAGCATCCTTCAGGTTCAGTACCGTGTTATAAATAAAGGATGAATTTGAAAGCACTGCAGGGGCAGATAACTCAACTCTGACAGCAGTGGAGAGTGACCTGAGCTGGTCCCATGTTCCAACGGCATAGGTCCAAGTCTGGTGGGCTTTGCTCATTGGCATACAGTGCCACATCAACAGGACCACACTGTTTTCAGAAGCTGTTTGGATGGAGCTGGGATGGCACATGGCCCAGACTAATAAGATGCTCCAGGGAGTAGCTGATCTCGAACTGGTGTCTGCACTGCCCTCCCAGGCATGGGCGTGCCAAGGAGCTCAAAATGGACCATGACAATCAGTTTTCATCATCTGAATCCTCTGTGCTGATGGATTGGATTCACTTTTGCAAATTGAAAATAAATCCCTCTGGCCTAATTGCTAAGTCAAATGTACAAGCTGAAGCCACTGCCTCCCTGCTTGCCTCAGTGGGCAGGGAAAATGGTTAAGCAACCACATTATGGACTCACAGTATGCCTCAGGTTACCAGTGCTCAGCAACACAGGAAACTTTTTACCCTTCTAAATTAACTGCTTCCCCAGACCCATCAGAGATGTTGTGTTTTTTACTATAGTCTCCATTAGCACAGTATAAATCAGGAGCAAAGTCACCAAGCCTCCTCAACCAGTAAATAAAAATCAATCCACAGTCTTTAAAAATATACATACTACGAAGATTTTTGTTAAGGTTAAAATATTTGCAATACAAGGTCCACTTTCACCTAGAGAGGCGAATGACATTCAGTGACATGAGAAAGACATGTAAGGCTTGGAAGAATGGGATAAATGAAAGAAAAACTTGTACCCAGTAGCTATCTAGAAGCTCACAGGGCCATTGTGTAAGTACCATCTTTTCACAGCATAATCTGTAGCCCAGGCAATCCAGATAATTTTAAAAGTGACAGGATTGGAAAATAACGTCTCCGCTACCTACAGCCCAAGATAACCATCACAAAATAGCAGAGGTGTGAGCAAGGAGACGTATCTGGTGGAAAGGAGATGGAGAGCGGCTCAGGAGGATGCAAAAGGGTCAGAGTCAGGCAGCCACGGAAAAGAAAATGCTCTCATGCCTACACACCCGCGGCCTGCACCGCTTCTTACTTAGAGTCATTCTGTTTCTATATTTGTTGTAGTTGACCTATGTGTTTTATACATGAAAGTGTAGTCAGAAGAATTACAAATAAGAATAAAAGTATTCTAAAAGAGGTTTCTCTCCATCAGTATTATGACTGAAATCAGTAAATTCTGTGATTCTGTGAAAGATAGCTGCTCCTTCTGACTTTGTGTCCCACTCCCAACCGCAGCAGTTATGATTTTACGTCACATCAAAGATTCATAGAATATGGATTTAGATGCAAGAAAATGCTATCTAGATTTTACAGAGACTATATTCTTCATATTAACGTTTTTTTTTTAATCTTTGTGGATTTACATTGTTTCACGTACTTTGCAAAAGGAGAGGAAAAAACTCACAATAATGCCTTAAAATAATGAAACATTTCTTTTGATGTTTTCTGTCCTGTAGACAATCTCACATAATGAAAGAATATGCAACACAAATTAATCCCCCAGTTTAACAAAAACTGTTGCGGATAAATCCATAGAAAGAATTTAACGGTACTGCTATACTTCTGTTCAGGTTTTAGAAATTATGTGTTTCCTTGTGTCCAGGGTAAACCAGAAAAATAGATAAAAAGACTCAGTACATCTTTTAGTGTTAAAAAAAAAGAGGAAAAAAAAAGAAAAATGAAAAAAAGGAGACATTAAATCCATTAGGAATGAGGGCTGAAACTAACAAATCAGTGTTCCTTAAATTAATTTTTCACAGTCATAATATTGCAGAAATACTAAATTTAAGGCAATGTGGTAAAGAGAAGCATATCCCTTCCTAGAGCAGGAGGTGATGCTAACAAATACATATGCTATAAGCGAACAGGACATGTTAGAACACTCATTCAGCAACTCTACGAATCTTCACTTGGAAAAAATGTTTCTCTCTAGAAATTGCCTACTGCAGTGTTGGAAAGTTCAGTAGGCTTATTTCATGTTAGCCTGTTCTAATCAATGGAAATCAACTGTCTTTTTTAGAAACATCAGATGCACACTCTTACCCATGATGGTGAAACCCCCCCAAGGCCTGAGGAGGTACCACCTTAGATAGCAAAGGTCCTGCAGTGGCAAAGCTTTTCCACCAAGGGCATGGACAGAACAGAGTTAGTGCCTCTGACAATTCAGAAAGGCGCTGATTTAAATAAACAACCACCATATAAACAGTAGCCTGAAAGTTTTATTCCACGACACACATACTCACCGCTCATACTCATATGAGTCTGTATATACACCACAAGCATTTGCCAAATGTCTAGACCAGCATTTGCAGTAGTATTAACTGAGTAAATTTACAGTGAGTTCACTCAAACTACAACAGGGCCATGAACATCAATCTAATCTAGAGAAAGCCAAAAAAGATAACAGGTTTATCACATGGAGTCAATTCCCATCTTTTAGGAAAAACAGTGTGTCAGGCACACAAGAAAATTCTTTAAAAAAAGAAAAAGCAACAAAAAGGTGAGAAGTATGTATGCAATACCATGCCAGCGAATGAGTTAGTATAATAGCAAGCTCATGTTCTACTTACTTTAGTTTCCCATTCTTCGCAGAATTAAGTAGTTAGGAAAGATGGATGATACCTTGTGGCAGAAATTGGTGAATTAAAAGAAAAGAACAAGGAAAATAAGAAGGGGAGGTGAGGCAACCAAGAGAAGGTTGATCAATTGCTGCCAATTCATTGACCTTGGTATATTCTGTTAGATTTTTAAAACACTTTTTTTCCTTTAAAAATAGTCATTGTTGGCCACATGCCTGGGTGAGTCAAAAAAGAGACACATGGGCATTCATCAGACAGAGAGATTTAACATATTGTCATTGTTCTCTGGAAATTATTTCAGATAATGAGTGTTCCAGAAGAGAAAATTCTTCCTTTGAATAAATGTTACAGAAAATATTTAGTTTATATCAGTCTGCTAGTGTATTTTCACTATAACCCTATATCTTTCACTGTAATGATAGCAGCCAAAAATCAATGAAATAAACAATGAAGGCAAAACTAGGGCATCAATCATACTATGTAATGAAAAACACAATCAGAGCTACTTTTAGTAAATGCTCACCTATCATTTATACAGTTCCGTGTTTTCTATACAGACACTTTGACACTGCTAAATAGTCCATGCTGACTTTTTTTCTTCCAAAAAAATTCACAAATTAAGCAGCCTATCGTGCTCAGAGCAAGGTTATGATCAATGTACTATATGTCTAGTCATTCTTTCAGAGTCTGTGCTAAAAATACAACTTTGTGAAAATCCTTGCTACTGTTAATAACCCTGTGAATTTCTTTGAAGTGTAGTGTGACTATCAAATATGTCAGTTGCTGAGGGAACCTCTCGCGGTGTTCAAGAATGAAATATTCGATTTGTGAGTCAGGAAAAGTGGAACAGAGGTGTGCTGACATAGAATTGCACAGGTTCAATAATCTGTTCACCAGTGCTTGAGTTGGGTACACAAATGTCAGATGCTAGACATAGATCACAGTGCCCCAGGTTGTCCGTGAGCCCTGCATGGCTCACAGGGGTGCTCAGAGCTATCTGAAAGTCCATCCATGTGCTGCAAAGCAGCTGCACTAAAGTCTTTGCAGAACAGAGGGCAAAATGCAGAGGTAGGTATTAAGGATGCAAGTATTTGGAAAAATGATCAAATTGAGCAGTGACCCTGTGGCTTGAGGCACCCCTCAAATTCTTGGGTTGAATGTAGCAACTCTGGCACATCCAGTCACACATTGTAGTTCTGCTGTTTGAGGAGGGCATCTCACAGCCTCTCCCCCAGAGGTAAGATTTTTACAGGGTAAAAGAAATACAGCCTCATACGCTGGTTGTCAGGGCCAGTTCCTTATGTTCTGTGTTACACAGGACAACATCTGAACCACTTTGGTTATGACCCTGCTGTGTTAGCCACTACCCAATACACCATAAAAGTCCCACACAAAAAACAAAAAAACCTAACATCACCAACACTCAGACAGCGTTGACTACGCTAAGCATTTTTTCAATAAAGTAGGGAAAAAATGAACAAATGAAGCACATTTAGTCCTTCTCATTTTCAAATTCGAACTATGGTTCCTAACCACTGACTGCAAAATAAAATCATGTCAGAGGACTTCAAGTTTGATTCTTTTGTAACGTTATGCAACACATCTTTAGTTTCTTCATCTCTAAAGTCATAAAAGAAGCTGCTGTCACCCTACAGACAAAACCAGATTTTTCTTCTTATTCCCATTCTCAAGATACTTCCAATTTTTGTCAAGTTGAATCTGAGCTAGTTTAGAGATTGCTATTTTTTAATGTAATGGCTTAGGTCTTAAAAAGCTGACATATTTATTTCAAGGAAAGAAAATAGAACAGTTTTGCTTCTCTTTCTAATGTCTGAACATTAAAAGTATTGCTGTATGCTTTTATTCTCCAAGGTTCAAATCCCACTCAACCACATTCTTACATTTTTTCATTTAATGTTTATATTTTATATAAATTTGAATCTGTCTTCCCAAATTTCTCCCAACTCACAACAGAAAGTAGCCAGAAGTGAAGACTGGCATGTGCTATACTCTTCAAAGTCATTTTGACTTGATATTCTACCTGGTGTACTCATCTGATACATTTTTTTTGGTATTGTCACAAGAGACCACTACCCTGGCAAGCAACTCCAGGGTGGAAGAGATTATCAGTTTTGCTAAAGGTGAAAGATGAAAAGCTGAAGTCCATGAAATTGTAAATCCTACCACAGTTAAGCGGAAAATGCTTGGCCAAGAGTGTGCCAAGACATAAAGCCATGTGATTAAAGGAGACAGTATAAAAATTATTTTAACGCCACCTGGATTCCATATCACAGCCTTAATGTTGCTTATACCAAATATTATTATCTTGCTGTTAAAGGGTGAATTTGCTTTATTTAAAAGTAGACCTACAGCTAAGGCAAGTTGAGGGAAATTACTGGCTTGTAGGGTTAGTCAGGAACAGTATTAGTCACATCCTCAGTAATGCATGGATGTCTGCAAGAGACATAAGAAATAATCAGAGTTTTTAGAAAGAAGAGTATCTATACCAGTGTGCAGATTAACCTTATAATCTTCTAATGAGTTCCATAGATCTTTCAATTTGTACAAACGATAACTTTAAAAGAATCTGTTAGAAATAATGAAGTTATGATTAAATGCAAATAAGGAAAGCACACTAAACCTCAGGCTGAGGTGGCTGGCTAGCCACTGGAATGATATCTTCTCATAGAAACATTTTTACACGCTTAAAGTAACAGGAGATTGGAATAATTGGTTGGAAACTTCCAGAGGAAATAAACTTTCATTGGAAAATACCATTTTGCACCCAGCGGGTTTCAATCAGAAAGCTCATTTGGCGTTCAAGCATTTCATTCCAGATAATTCATGTCCAGGAGCAGGAATACCATATCTGCGCCACGTCCAAGCTAGCAGCCTTGTCAGCTCATTAACTGGAGCTCCGTACCACATGAACAACAGCTACCTGACCCTTTGATCTGAGCAAGCCTGCCCAGACCCACGTAGCACAGCCTGGTCTTCCCAGTCCAGGTGCACTGCCTCCTCCTCAAGCTGCCGTCTCAGTTGAATCTGCCTTGAGAAAACAGATGAGCCCTCACTGATGAGCCTTTTTTAAAGGAATCTCACATTGCCGTGTATTACAGATTGTAAGATACACCTTATTAGAGCACATTTGGAGCATTTCCTCAAACAGGAACCTTACTGCTGCTTCAGTACCTGTTGCAATTCATCAATGTTGATTTTTTTTTTTTAAACTGGCATCCATTGTATTTATTTGTTGATTTTTTCAATATTTACACAGGATGTAATGATCCACTAATAGTCCATTAAGTGCTTGGAGTCCATTTATCTTGTTACAAACCAAACTAAGAAATCTCCAAACCATTTCACAAGAGCTCATAGCCAGATTTATCAGCTGTGAATCAGTATGCAGGACCAGCATTTTCAAAACCCCTCAGTTCTGTGTTAAAGATCCAAGAGAAAGACTTATTTTTCATAGCCACAAGCACAATCTAGTCACTCCACCCAGAGCCTGCAGGGCAGGTGGCTCTTTGGAGGACAGGCACTGAGCAGCCCCTGTGCTAGGTTGTCCCTGTGGTTCCCATTTGCCTGGTAGCTTTCCTCACCACCCCCATTTCACGGCCAGAACAACCAGTCTCAGTCCTCCTGAGGGATACTAAATGATATTGCAATACAATTAAATAACATTAACAACAAGACTGCTGAAACTCTTAGAAAGCAAAGGAAGATTCTGTTCATACCAGCAGACCTCTCGGAACTATCACAGTTATCCGAAGTCCTGTTTCCTTGTTTCACCATCAACCGCCAGGTTTTCTGGTATCAGTCTATAGCTGGGTTGTGCTAGTAGCCACTCCTGGATATATTCTAACTAGCCCTGCTGGAATCAGCTGAGTTATTCCAGCTTTACCTGGATGTTACAAAAAGGGACTCACCTCTATGTAGCTTGCTGGTACACGGCAATGCAAGCCTTATAAGATCATAGCAATAGATAACTCCTCTACTTCACAGAGTAATCACGTTCACATACTGCTGCAGGTAATAAATACACTTTACTGTGACTAAAGAGGTGATGAGATTTTTCAGGGCAAAGCTAGGTATTATTAAAATGCTTTGAGAAGAATGATTTCATTTATTCTATGACCTTTTTTTGACTGTTTTGTAAAGTTGAATGTGCTAAAATTAGCTTCAGAACACTGTATTGAAATGGAAAAAGAAAATCTATTACTTTTGCAAGGTTCTCCCTCTTTTTTGTCCAATATTTATTTGTTGAATTTGGCAGAAGTTAATAAAAAAATTCAGGTTTGGGCTTAGTTTTTCAGAAAAAAACCCCATTTGTTTTAGGAAATTAAAAATTTTAATCTAATTCCTAATTGACTTAGAAAGGAAATTTCACACCTCCATTTCTTAATGATAACATACATAACAATAGTAGCCACTCCTGGGAAGGGAAGGGAAGGGAAGGGAAGGGAAGGACCCAGGTATCAGTATTTGATCTTCTTTTATAACTCTTAGTTCTGGTATTTAAAAGTCTATGTCTGTGACATCTACATGCCACAGACATTTACATTTTCCCCTGTGCAAAGCAGAAATTCTCACCTAGACCCAAATACAAATTGTATCTGAGTGCATGAGGTAATATTCACTCAACACCACATCCAAGCCCAGCTTGTAGATGAACAGCCCAAGGAACATTGTGAGATCAGCAGCAGCCTGCACAGTGCCAGGAGATCGGCACCTTTCCTGTTCCTTGCTCCCACGTGATTAGAGATCAGTGGCACTTTTGAGAATTGGCATTAGCAAGAATTGACATCAGAATATTACTTTTCTTCCTTTTCTTCCCCCAAATGCATACAAACATATGTTTTCACACTGTCTCACTCCTGAGTCTGGGAAACATTCATACCAGCTTAAGGAGGGAGAGAGGGGGAAAGAGCTCAGTTTTGTCATCTTCTGTCAGAGTGATATGTACTTTATCCTGTAAGTACTTCATTTGTGGCCAACAAACCTGCATGCACAGAATAGAACACTAATGAGGTTAAATAAGGTTGGCAGATTCAGGTCATGCCACAGGTAAAAATATCAATTCACTATTCAGAAATCAAAAAAGTAGATACCAGAAAATAGGGAAACACAGGACATATTTGATGAAACTGGATGAACAAACGGGTCTTGTAGACCTCTAAAGGCTGGCAAAGACTATCGGTCCCATAAGCTCCATGGTCAGCAGCTTTCCATTATATCTCTGCTCTCAGTGGAAGCACTGAGACAACCAGCAAAATCTGCCAGAAAATCACTACCTGAGGAAGTACCACCCTCCTTGATTTCTTTGATTTAGAAATTATTCCTGGTTCTAGGCAGCCAAGGGCTCAGCAGATAATTGTTTTATAAAAAGAATTACGAGTATCAGAACTTCAGCAGCTCTGAAATGTCCCTCAGCAAGCAAACAACTAACTCTTCCACCCACTCATTACACCCCCACTTGTGAATTGCAATTAGCATTGCAAATGCCTTTCCTTTTTCAGAGCTATTGATTGTGCTGTTAAATAGCAGGAGAGAGTTAAGATGCCGAGAAATCTGCTTTAGCTTCCATTCTCCATTATCTATCTATCTATCTATCTATCTATCTATCTATCTATGTACTTACCTGTCTATCAAAAACCCTTCCAATTCTACACAACTGCCACCATTACACAACCTTCTAGTTATGGACAATATGTATTATTCATAATTATACTCACCCATCTTTCAAAACCCTTATTTAATGTGGTCTAAATATTCTTCCCAATCTTAAGGGGAAATGTTCCCACTGAATGTATCCTCTGAGCACACCCTATATCAAAATTTCCTACCTACTTAAAGGAACAGTATTTGTCCGGCTCATCTCCTGCAAGTCTCCTTGGTTTTCCCACTTAATACCCTGCTTTATTTGAATCTGTATGTGTGGATATGTTGCTTATAAGGAAGCAGAAAGAGAGTGAGACATTAGATGTATAATTGCACTTACATGCAGACATCGCTTGGAAGAGTGGACAAAAGACTGTATTATGATTGGCAGGAGTTAAAAAAAATTGCAATGGTGGGCAGCAAGCAAAATACCACATTGACACCAGTATTCTTAATATGCCTCATGCAACATCTGTATAAATCCAGCAATTTATCACATGCTGCAAGACTATCAGGAACATCCTATACATAATCCTTTGTAAAAATTGCTGTGGCACCATGAAAAGATTCACAGCACAAACTCTGTGTCCAGGAAGGGAGGAGTTGGGAAGATTGCAATTCAAACAGCTTTTGAAACAGGAGGATGAGCAGGGTATGGAAAATCAACACATCAAAAGGGCTTTGTCTATCCCAGTCACAGACAAGCTCAAACAAGTCTTCATTTGCATATGCACAAACAGCCCAGCACACTACAATAAGCTTCCCTAAATTGATTAGCCAGAAGGAGGGGAGAGCAGACCTTCTTAGCAAGTGCTTTGAAGATTGATTTGCATGCAGGGACATGCTCACCCTGCACAGGTATCATAGGAATGAGGCGATCCAGAGCAGGGGCATCTGCTCCAGGAGACACCACCCCGGGAGAGCCTGCTGAGCTCATCCTCAGCTGCAGCTACCAAGGCAGCTTTCCCACAAAGTGCTCAGTTACAGCTTGGGGAACAGATTAGGTTTTGACACAAGTTTCCCATGCTTAATTTGATGCTTTCATAGCAGCAGCTCCATCTCCGTAACCAAGAGCTTTTCTCTTTGCTTTCCTATTTTGATTTTAAGCTTGTCTAGCCACAGTATTTTGACAAATTTAGAGTACATGAGTGTTAGGAAAGTAACACATTCAAGCAATGTTGCAGACACGCCGTATGCAAACTGAGACAAGTTTGGGAATCCATGGGGTCATGGTGAAGTACTAGATACAAAGGGAAAAGTTTCATGGGAAGAAACTATTCAGTTGTTCCTAACACAGAGCTTCACACTGACAGAATCGTGTTTTGAAAGAGTCTCACAGCATCACGTATGTCTTTTCTAATAAAAACATCAGGTAACCTTATGTTCCAGATATAAAGTACTCGGATATCTTGGTTATTGACTGCACAACGGCAAAGTCTTCATTAAAGCTGTATCTCAAAAACTGAATGTTCATTTAAGTGAAATGTGACCCTGAAACCATTGCTACTGAACAATCTGACCTTACGTGGGAAATCTGCTCAACTCATCAGACAGATTGCAATAATACATCTGGGAGATGAAAGACAAAAGCCCAAGTGGTCTCACAGGAATATATTGTTCCATCAACATTGCCATTCAGATAAATGTATCTGCTTTAGGGATGGTTTCTAAGATTCAGGGGAATCTGGGGACTGCAGAGAAATCTCTCTCTTAAAAAACGAGTGTTTGGTTTATTCCCTGAACTGGCCTGGACCGACTGAGCATGGAAGTCCCAGGCCAAGAGAGAATCATTCCCCAAGAAAACTGCCGTGCACACAGCCGGTCTGTATGAGGAGAAGGGGAGCTTGAACTTGTGATCCTGCACACTAACAAACTTCCTTAACTAATTGGCTCTTCTGAGACCATTAATTTCTGAACTGGTTAGCTATTCCTTTTCCTTCCTTCTTATATCCACAAACAAGAGGTTAAATTTTCCTGTTATAGGAAATTCAGCCGCAATATTACATCCTAAGGAGAGTAGTTTCAAAGTGCTAGTTTTTCTCTGGAGACCCTGCGAGACAGAGGTCTATTTACTTTAATCTTTATGAGTTCAGGAAATCAGTGACCTTTTTATATATGTATATGAAAGTAAGATCGTTCACCAGGCAGGCAGTCCCACACTTTTGCAGCTCTAATTTATATTTTTTAATTGGAACTACATTTGACTGCTCTAGTTCCAGCACCTCTAGCTGAGCTACACGCCTCAGATTTCAGTCAAGGTAATTTCCAGTTAATGATAATTTTTATCACTCTGCTTTTACACTGATTTATAGAAACTGCAATGAAAAATTGGAAAAAAAAAAAAAACAACAAACCTGTTAGCTTTAAACTGTTTCTTTTTTTTCATAGCAAGCTAATTACATTAAGTCAAAAAGGATATTAAACTGCCAGTGTGTCATCCAAGAGCAAGCTGAATTATTTGCTTATTTGACAAAAATCAGCCGAAATGAATTCGTATTTCCTTAAATGTTGCTTACACACAAATATTCTTAATGCCTGGTGAGCAGGCAGTTTAGTAAATATACCGCATGCTGTAAAACCTCAGCAGCATCTGAATGTGAACATCACAGAAAAAGGAGTTACACACACAGAATAATATGCTTGGACTGAAATCACTGTTTCCACGTACAATTCCAACCTTTATTAGAACTGATTTTTAATCCAATTAATAAATTAGATCAGGGTGTCCTGAGTTTCTCTTTCAGCAATCTGCAAAACATTCAAACCAATGAGCTAGTAAAGCCAGGCATTTATACTGAAGGGGCTATGGAGCAAGTTGCAACATTTTGGGCTTGCTCAGGAATTTTTAGCCAAATCTCAAAGTATGGGACTCTGACTTAAAATGAATCCTTTTAGTGCAGCTGTGTTTATTTTCATACAGACTGTGCCTACATTTGTGCTTTTTTTCAGATCATGAACATGCTTCTAAAGGAAGATCTCACAATTGTTGCCACTTAGCATGCTTTGATTCATATGATGGAAAGGTCTTGGAGGATATGAACCAGATCCTTTTCAAATTAAATCAAACTGAAAGAACACATGTACTGCCCACCAGCTGCTATGACCATTTTGTCCTTTGGACTAGAGTAGAGCTAGTTAGAAGTAAAGCTCACTTGAAATGGGAAAAATTGTCCGCTTCAGGTCCTCAGCACTGGCTGGATCTCTTTATGGCACGGAACTTCTTGAATATGTATGTATAGCCTCCAGAGACCTATAGTAAACACCAAAAATTCCATTTCCCTTTTGTTACTACAGTGATCTGTGGGCTTCCCAGCCAAGTGCTTTTGAGTCTGTGATGTAGCAGGGAGATCATAAATTACCCAACTACTAAACCACAAAATATTTAACCTGATCTTTCCCAAATAGCAATTAACATAAAATTATCCTACAAAACCATTAACAACATTTCAAATCAGATTGGGGTATATACTGGCATATTTGCTGGTTTGCAGGAAAACCCCAGAAATAGATATCTTTGTCTTTATTTTAGGTCACAGCTTTGGGTATCGTGTCATCACAACAAGAATGAAAATCCCCAACTTGTTTATGACTTGCTACCATTAATCAGTTCAGCAGCTTCATCTCCCTCTGTATTTACTTCATGAAAGCTAAGTGTGCTGGTCCACACATTTGTAAGTTATGCACTGTTACTGATGTGCCTCACGAGGATGGTCAGCCTTCGTAATACATAACATCCTACAATACATAATGGCATTACTTCAATGTCAAGTATGTAGAGTTGTTAAATATTTAATTTTAAATTTTAAATCAAACCATAGAAGTTGAACTGCATACTTTAAGCCAAGTATAAGCTCTGCTTCTGTGACCTTTGACTTCTCTGTATCGTTTGATGATTTTATTTATTTTGTTTGTGGATGACAAATAACAGCAGTTACAGCTAGTTTTCATGCAACCAGGTACTGATTAGTGCTCCAAGGGGCAAGAGTTCGGGTCATTGTCTTACCTCAATTCAGGGAAGTTCAGTTGTTAATGAAGTCTCAAACAAGTGCGAGTATGTATGTACCACATACAAAACACATAATTACATAATTGTGTAAGTCTTGAGTAGCAAATGACACTTGCATGAAATATGTCACCCATAACAGAAAAGATATTACTACTGAACCTTATGGAAAAGGGTTTCCTGCCTTTATAGGAACTAAGTTTGTATGCCTAATCAAACATCAAAGCAGTCATTATCTGATTCTGTCTATCATCTAAACAGGCAATTGCACCTGTCTCTGTCAAGGAACGTGATAATTTCCAAAGTAGTGTATGGAAAACAGCGATATACTGGAAGGGATTAGGAAATCCATGAGCTGGATAAGTCTTTGATTCTGAATGGAAACAGAAGGAGAGCCTGGCACATCAGGGCCAGCACACTTCTACCAGCCAGGACTTTGAGGACATGCTGCATAGACCATATTTGGGTTCTTACCCACACACAGTATATCCAATTTTATACCTTGCCAACAGAAGGAGTTCCACAAACTCCTGGATTTGATACAAGGATAAATCCAGTCTCAGGTTTCTTGCTTTCCCATTGCCTATGCCTAAGCCTATATTTTTATAAGGCTCTGTGACTCTGCTAATTAATTTTGACATTGCAAATGTATACTTCACTTTGCTTTTATTTGTGTCATGCCATTCCTACTGGTATAGCAAGCTTTAAGAGGACGACAGCGGAATGCTCTAACAAAGCACACTATTGCCATACAGATACTCGAGGGTATCTGTAAAGCAGCATGGTGCACTCCATTTTAATGCAAGGGCCATCTTGTGGGCTGGTAATGCAAGAACCTGTGTGGAAGAGGCATCTTTGACCAGTCAGCAGCATAGCACTAACCCTGGGAAGTTGCAGGAAAGTGAGAAGCAAATGATATGCCCGAACACCGAAGGTCCTCCAGGAGTTCTTCAAAACAGCAAAGCAGAGACAGGACTTCTGCTTGTCTGTCATTTAACTTAAATCATAGATGTTCCCTGACAACATGAGACCAATTTGCAATGCTTTGGAGATTCAGTGTACATTTGCTTTCTCTGTATTTGGAGAATATAAATGAGGGTAGAAAAAAGCATATAATTTTCAGAAAAAATCTTGTTCCCAAGGCAGAGAGCAATATATTCAAATACAAAAGCCTTAGCTTGATAAAGGGCAGAACCACAAAACAAAGCAACACTATGTAAAATGAACTTAGAGCTTGATGGACCAGTCAGGTGTATAAACATGTAGACATCAGAAACCTGCTTACACAGAAGCAGTGATGGCACTGAGAAACTTGTACATTGCCTACAGCAAGAGTAGAAAAGCTTAGACCACTTTAGCACTATACTACAAAAGAATGGTGATACAGTCTGTGTAAAGAAGCTTTGCAGTGAATATTTGACATCTTTTGAGAGATGTGGTGTCAAACCCACTAGAACTTCTGGAAAAAGAATGAGAGGTTCATGGAAATACCTGTTAAGCTTGCTAGCTCTGCTAAGTGGATAGTGTGTAAGGAGAGACTGATTTCCACAGAGAGACCATGACAAGCTCAAAGCCAGCTTTCAGTACTAAGAGAAAAAATGGACATGTCAGTGGGGGTCCAGAAAAAAAGACAAGAGAAAATGTGCCTACTGAGGTTGGAAACAAAGAATATCAAGGCCTGTGCAGCTAAACTCCAAAACTCCATCATTCAACACCTTTTGCTATTCTGAAGCTGAAACTTTCCCATCAGATGCTGCAAATCCTGCCAATTTTTATAGTGGTTTTGTGAGGTGGGCAGATGTGCCCATTATAAAACCATTGGCTTGTACATAGCATTTTGGTACAGCTTAGTTACTACCAGCATGCCTATTCCCATGTTTCTATTCCCACTTATTTTCTTCTTTGTAGTGGATGAAGCAAAAACACAGAGACCCAGCAATTAAACTGTCATTCACAAAGCCTGGAATTGAAGCACATCTTTCCAACAGGGGCATCTGTGCCTGCATTTGCATTATAGCTAGATACTTCACTGCTTCTTTTGCATGGTTTTGCAGTTGCCTAGGGCTTATTTCACAGCCAAGATGCTTGTTAGTTCCCTTTGAGAAACCTCTTCTGCAGAGGAATTTCCTCTGTCCTGTAGTTAAAAAGCTACACAAGACAGTCTTATTTAGTGTCCTTGTGTGGTAAGCTCCAAGTGATCAAGGGGTACATTTCTTCAAACATGTACACCTCTCTGAGAATCTGGGAAGACTACGTCTGTGCAAATAATATCTGCTCACAGCACCAGACATGTCTGTCAGCAGCAAGAGCAGGCTTGGGGATTAGGGCAGAGAGTGGTTTGGGCAATGGGGCAGGATGGGGCAGGGACCTCCCTCACAGAATCCTATCCCACTGCAGCCAGGGGTGGCAAGCAGTGCTGGGAAAGGAAGGGTGAACAGGGAGGAAAAGGCTGCAGCAGCACCTGGAAGGCTCAAGTCCCTGACAAACACATGGCTTTCAAGACCCCTGGGTCGTGAAAGTCGGTTGACTATGTAGTTTTACACATAACTTGAACCCAATTGGTCATGGCTTTTAGGCATTATGATAAGATAAATGTTAACAAACAGCCTTGATACACACTTAAATTGCATGTGCATATTCAATTGGTAACAGAAAATGGGTGACTCCAGGGCTGACGTAGCTTCTTACAGCGTTTGTACATGGTCAAATGTTAAGTGCACTATCTAGCACTACCAGTAAGGAGCAACAAAGCACAGAGAATTGTATATCCTTTGAAGCTCCCTCTTTGCCTAGTGGATCTGTTGTCCATGTCCTTAATCTCACAGCTATCATCTTAAGTAACTGCAAAAAGAGAAGGAAGAGAGCTTCTGAGACAGCAGCAACACACCTCTAGGCAAAAGACAGTGTTTTGAAAAGCTGCACATATTTTTCAATGTAATCAAACAGAGAATAATTAGATATTCAGTGAAACTGCTCAAGAAACTTCAGGAAACACAACATGACAAAGAAACAGTAAGTGAGGAAGTCCAAAATTCGGATATGCTGATACAATTTTTTGGCATCTCTGTCCAGTATTGTGGTATATCTGAGCAAATTCAGAGAAAGCCATACTCCTTCTGTCTGCAATCAGCTGCCTTGACAACAGCCACAGATTGCCCAAAAGCCACATGCTTGCATAAAAGGTAAGGGTGCACATCAGTTTGCATATTGGAGCTGAGCACATTGGTTTGCCACCAAGCAAATGCAGTGATCCAGCCTCTTGGCCAGCACTGCCTCGTGTCCCATCAGCCTGACCTCACCTGAGGAGACCTGCCCAGTCTTGCTCTCCCCTGATGAAAATTATCCCTGTATAGAAAGCCACCACAAATCTTCATCTTTCTTAGTTTCTCAAGCTATGATTAGATGATGTATTTCCCTAGCACTGACCTTCTCTTTTGAGTGATTTTTGCCTCTGCTGCTAAATAGAAAAAGTCTTTTCCATATGTAACAAGTTTTCATTAATCTTGTTTACTGCAGTGTCCTTTCAAAATCACAGGCTCCAGAATATCTCCAGTCAACTCCTGGTGACAGCTTTTTTTAAAATCTTGTGATGTTTCAGTATGCAAGAGCTGACAAAGATACTGGGATTACGACACAAATAAAGGTGGCAGGTCAGGTCAGAGATGAATGAGAACAGCGTCCTTCAGGCTAGATAGGGAAGGAAAGGACAGGGCACACAGGCACAGCGAAATTGAGTGGCAGATGGGGAATAAGGGACAGGAAGTCAGGGAGAAAGGATGGATGATCCTGAAGTTCATAAAATCTTACATATTTCTTGAGGTTTAGCAGTACTCATCCAGAAGCAGAAGCCCATTTCATTTAAAAAGGCTCTATCTTGGCATTACAGAAATAGACCAGTCTCTGACTAGCATTACATTAATCAGCCTCATTAATGCTATTATAAGAAAACTATTCTCTGTAGTTATATAGGGTATGGCTATAGACTTGGAATATGGCCCCAGCAGAGCATGAGCAGGGACTACTGACTAAGTTTCTAACAGCAGTGGAGCTATTCCCACTTTTATTCATTCAGCTTAGCTCTGTGCCCTGCTCCTCAAAAAATCAGCCTCTGCCATGTCCCAACAGGACAGTTGTATCACAAGGTCTGTTGTTGGTGACACACAGCATTGCACATAATACCAGGTGCAAAACAAGAGATCTTAGCTATCTTCACTTGCTCAAAGTCTGCAAATGAACAATGACAAAGATAATTAACTGTAGGGGATTAATTGCCGGTATATAAACAAAGAAAAAATGTACAAAATGAAACAGAATTACTTTGCATGTGGTCATGTCTTTTTCTACCTTGTCTTGATCATTCACATTGAGTTACATATTTGACACCAAGGGAGGGATTTGGTTTGGTGTGAAGACATTCATATTTCGGCATTCACTTGTAAATATCCAAACTCTGTTTTTAGTTAGTAGATGCTAAATAGTTCCTTAGGAAGAACTCATCTGGACACCTGCCTGGGATTGAGATGCCTAAACATAGGCACCTCCTGTTTTCTAGGTGCCATAGAGCCTCCAGCCTTGCTCCTAGCTCATGCTCCAGGGAGTGCAGAATTCCTCCTGGCCTCCTTTGACACTGGCCAGCCCTGGGCAGACATCTGGGAGACCTTCGGGCATCTCAGAGGGCCCTTGTGGGCATCTGATAACTGTCCTTTGCCATTTGTCTTGCCTTCCTTAGACTGGGTTGTCTGTATCTGCTTTGTCAAGAAGGAGATCTTAGACTTTTAGCTGCTTGCTCACACATAGACACCACAGATCAGGTGTTTTAATCCCACCCTTGGGATAGGCTTGGTAATGAAAGATGGGGCACGCAGGCAGTGTCTTATTATATCTTATTTTTTATCTCTAATATTTTACTAGTTTTCATATGATAACAACAATTAATTTCTGATACTGTTGCTCAGTAACCCAGTTTTGAAATTATCTATTTATTAAAGTACTGTTAGCATTTAATTGCTACAGACAAATTCTGCCTCTCCCTTACACTTTTTTTTATTCTAAACAGCTATTGAATAAACGACATTTTTAAAAAAGAAACAGGAAAAGCAAATGCAGAAATTATTTTGACTACTTAAGATAACTTTCTGTATCTGTTTCCATGAATATATAGCATGGTTCTGTGTTTAAATATGCATACAAATAATGCTCTGGAAGGTAGATGGTCTCTCTCGGCTGAAGTTCCAGCTATGCAAATGAGGTAAGTTACTGGATCTTTATCAAATCCACAAACTTTTTTCTTTGATTTAAAAAACCCCAAAGAAATGCACTTATTTGTATTTATATTTGTTGCATAAACAAACTCTCTACTTGTGTCTCCATAAAGTTTTAGTTCGGATCAGAAATGCATTTCTGATGCCAAATCATCCAGGTTTTCTCAATTACCATGTCTTGGTTTGCACTGGGGATCAGCCTCAGGATGCATGGATTGGATTCCCTTCAGTTGAAACTAAACTAGATAATGAGCTTGGGGAATGCACCACTGGTCTCCAGTTCACAATATGCCTTCAGGTTTCTGTGATCGGAGTAGAGCTAGTCTAAGGTTAGATTAATCTGGAATCAGGTACAACATGTACATCAGATCCTCATCACCTCTACAAGTCCAGTCCTGTTGAGCTGCAGTATTTGCTAAAGTCGATGCAGGCTCAGAGAGCGTTAGATCCTTAAAGAAGCAGAAACTTCTTCCTGTTTTAGCAGCAAACGACAATACAAACGTATTTGCCCAAAAGAGAGTATCTATACAGATTGCCTGTCTGAAATACTTCTATAGCGTCTTTTAATATGAGGCCTTCCTTCATTAATAGTTTTCTGTCGAATACATGGTAAATTTAAAAGTGCTCTTAGTCTTATTTTTCAGTTAAGGAATTAAACTGTGCCTGAGGATGCGTTCCCAATCCTTCCCAAAAGCAGACAGATGGGTCCCACAGAACAAACTGCTGTCCAAACCACAGTAGTGGTTTATTATATGTAAATGTAGACTCTATTATATGTAAATGTAGACTACCCCCTTTCTTTCTTTTTTTTTTTTTTTTTTTTAATACTGTGTAAAGGACCATATATGGTGCTGCCCAGCTGGTAGGGACCATTATCCATTTGCATAATGCAAAGCATTATAGTGAGCAGGATGTGTGATTTATGGAATTTCACCTAATCCTCCAACATATCTTATCCTAGACCCCATCAGAGACAAGATACCAGACAAGATGAATCACTGCTCTGATCAGGTATGACGATCTCTGGCAATTGAAACTTTTTTTATGGCAGCAGTGCATAGTTTTAAAAATGCTCCTAAATGAACTCTTATTTTTTGAATCCTAAATCTTAGTAGAACCTGTGTTACGGTACTTTGGCTGAACCGATGCTGACTTCTCAGTCTCAGTCTTCTGTTGGTATCTTCGGATTTCAGTTCTATTCCAGGCTTCCTTCAGCATACCTTAATTTCTCCATTTCTTTATTTCTCTGTCTGTGGACTGTGTTGCCACATGCATGAATCTATGTGATTCTGAATTATCACCTTTCTTCTTCAAGAAATATGGTCACATTCAGTGCTGCTACATACTACATACTGCATTCTTTTCAGAGAATTAATTTAACCTCCAAATGACCCATCTTTTTGTCACTCAAAGATATTTGACACTAATTTTTCTTCTGGATTCTCCCTTACTACTTGTAAGCCTAAAGATACAGACATGCACACACAAATATGTATGTTTGCATTTGCGTGTGTACACTTATATACACATACACACACCTTGTTTTTCTACACATTGATCTACTGCCATCTGCAAAAGATTGCTTTGCTATATATATATCCAGGTAGGACTCCATCTCTTCTCTGAAAACTCTCTCTCTCTCTGTCACCTACGTGATTATTTTTTCTAATATCTCTATAGCAAATGATTTTCTAGCCTGAGCTTTACAGCTTTACAGCTTCTGGCTGTCCATGGACATTACTAATCATGGTGGCTTTTCCTCTTGATCTACACTCTCACTGTACTTTTCAGAATCAGTAGATTGAGATTGTACACATGATGGGGGATTACAAAACTGGCATTTGGAGAACCATTTAACTGCTGTTTTTCAAAAACCGTGGTGAAATAATGAACTACAAAGGTAGTAAGCAGGGGAGACCTTTCAAAGCAGCAAGAATCTCCAGAAGAAAATACAGATTTATCCCCAGGAAATCAGCAACATGCACAGTAGAGAATCATGCAAACAAGCATCCAGATTAATAAGTTGTATGAATCATGAATTATTAATGAATAAATAATGCATAGCATCTTGATAGTTTATTTGGCAGAACTACAAATTACAAGGCTTATGGAACAGGATATAAATCATAGAAGCATAGAATGGCTAGAGTTGGAAGGAACCTTGATAGAGTTCTAACCCGCCTGCAGGGACACCTTCCACCAGACCAGGTTGCTCCAAGCCCCCTCCAGCCTGGCCTTGAACCCCTCCAAGGATGGGGCAGCCACAGCTTCTCTGGGCAAGCTGGGCCAGGGTCTCACCCCCATCACTAGAAGTTCTTTCTAGTATCTAGAAACTTTCAGATGACATGTAAAAAACATTACTGGCTCTTCCAGCTCTGCTACCTTAGATCATCTTGTTGCTTTTACTCCTCTGTATTGCCACACATGAACGATACTGTAAATTTTGTTTGTAGCGTTAATAAATACAAGACTTGGATTTTAGTAAGGCATTTGAAACATTTTGAAACATTCTTGCATTCATTGATTTGGACATATTCAGGATACCATGATTTATCTACCTGTAATATCACACTGAGACACCTGACATGGTATTTCCACTACCCTTCCCCTTGACACTATCTTCACATTTGGGAAAACAAGGCAGGGGTATGTTAGTTTTACAAAGAATAATATTTTTTTTGCTTTGGGATGGGACAGCAATCTCTTCTTTTAAAAACTGACCCAAGAGATCTCCATTTTTTACAGTCTCACTTTCAAGGTTGCGGAACACACTGTTCAAGCACCACTGAAGGTTAAAAAGTGCTTGGAAAAATTGTTAATTAATTTCAGTTGCAAATGAGGAGCATAGCAGGGAAACCTGTTGAGGTTCTGGAGAGAGACTTAGGAAACTGGAAAAAGTGCAGCAAACTGAGCCAAAATCTGCTGTTTGTAATGTTGGGATCATTATGTGATTTGATCTCATAAAATCCAGACAATAATCAATTTCTTAGTTCATGGGAGGAGCTCACTGAGGATAAACGCTCCCTAGAAATATTGAAGGAGACAGATATTGGAAAAATGCAGAAGAGCATATCTGATGAATCATGTACTGCAGCATAGATATTCCGTGGAGAAAGAAAAGAGAAAGGTAGCAATGCTGAAAAAGATCTAAAGAGCATACAGAAGAAGGATCAGAACTGGGATCACGGTACTCAGTAACAACAAAAAGTAAACCACAAGTAACAGCCAATGACACTTGCAGCACTTTTATCTGATGCCCCATAGTGTGTAGTCTGTAAAATAGACGCAGGGAGGCACCAGGGCCACCAGTGATTCCCTGAGTTTACCAAGGTCACCTGGAAGACGGAATAGGTTGGGTGGTCCTTCCCGATAGCATATTCCTGAAATCACACACCAGATACCCCCATCTGTCTACCTTCATGCCAGGATGAATTGGAAGGAGTTCAGACAAAAGCAAGACAAATGACAAAGAGCTGGAGGGAATGACTTCAAAGAAAAGATTAAACGAGCTAAAATATGCATAGCATGGCTAAGGAACAACTGTAGGTCAGGAGACCGGGAATACAGTAACTGCTAGCCATTCTTGGAGGTGCACATGAAGAGGTCTCTCAGCGACAGTAAACAGGGACAAGTATTAATACCCTTGCTTTGATTTTTGCTTGGTACATGGTAGGTTTACTCTATCATCATGGACTGCCAGCAGCAAGAAAGAGACAAGCACTGATAAAAAAGCACTCTCCCTTACCAGAACACTTTGAATCCTGTTTTATAATTCATTTGATTGCCTCCTCTCCTCTCTTACTGCTCTAGGCCAGGCTCATCATTACATGAGGCTAAGGAACCAGTTCTCTCTGAAACCAAGAACATTCCAACAGGGCATGTTCACAGTAATTTATGAACATTTCCAGTATTGCTACTGGATTGCTCTTTCTTCTATGTCTTGTTATTGCAGGACCAAACAGCCTTGGAATTCCTCAGACTCATATAATTTCAATGAAATAAAATCATAATTTTTGAGTATGCGAATTCTTCTTCTGATCTGTTTCTTTTTCTGTCATGTCTTCAGGTGACGTGCAGAGAGATCTGAAGACAGATACACGAGTCTCACCTCTCAGTAGGAATATGCCTTGTTCTGGCATCATTTCCTTATTAGGTAGATTGCAGTTTATCAGTGAGGGCAGAGCCTCCAACTGTGTTCTCCGTCAGCACACAACTTGTGCCTGGGACAATTATTTCCATTTTATTCTTCCCTGTTTTCTAATGCTAATTTTTCAATAGTTACTTTTGCACTGTTTTCTTTAATTTTAATTTTTCATTTCTTTCTTTTTTTTTCCAGTAAATCTTTTGAGGATGCCACTCTTACTATCATTTTTTTCCCCTCTTACCATCATTTTTTTCCCTCTTACCATTTACTCACTGGTGTAATTTATATAGCTCCTTTAGTGTTATCCTTAACATCAGAAAGCCAGCACCTAGACTGCCTTTAATCACAGAAATGAATCTATGTTAGGAAAATGTTTCTGGGAGCATGAAAGACTGATATTCTTTCAAACAATAACATTAACCCCTATTAATATGAAAGACAAATAGTAGTTTTGCTAACAAGTGTTTAAAAAATGTGAGTTAAGATCATTTTATTCTTCATGTTCAGTAGCCATTTTACTAAGAACTGTATGAAATAAAAGAAATATCACTGAATTACAGAAGATGCAGCTGTGCAAAACTCACATACTGGGAGTTGCTTCATCTGCTCTATACTCTACTCTTTTCATTATGAAAGAACTCCCTGCCCTACCATTTGCTTTCTTTTTCATGCCATAAATTCATTTCCATTAACAATGCAAAAATGGTGTAATACAAGTTAGGACAAGAAAAACATGCATTTTAAACCAAAATAAGCCCACAGAACCTAGGACAGGCTGAAAACTTTTAAACTGAACAGCTTTCACTGGAGTTAGCAGCTTGAGTGCTATGAGAAAATTCATAGGAATGTGTTGATTTTGATGAAACTTTGCCATATAAAATTGGTTTTGAGTAAGCTATTATGAGAGTGGAATGTTGTATTTTGCATTTTAGTGAAGTAGAACATTATGGTTTTCTTTTTTTTTGTGTACAAACCTCTGTGTGATATGTATTTATACTTCTATGCAGTATCATACATATATAATAAGCAAAATTATATTTCACATTGCGATTTTTTATATTGTCACATCTGGAGGTTTCAAAGATATTAAAGGTATAATGAATGCTACATGGGAATTTCAGGCTTTTTCAATTGCATTTAGAAGGGAAAGTAGATGAAATTCTATTTCTTTACAGGATCTAGGATCTAGAAACACTTTCCTTCCCTTTCCTGCCCCTGCCCCACCCTCACACACACCTCCCACACACCCCCCCGCCCTACCTTTCTTGTTGCTTTCTGCTGAGCAAGCAATCAAATTTTAAAAGGATAATCTTTCTCCAACCCTTGGCTATAGGTAACAATGCTACTTAGAGACAGCAGCTTGAAAAGTTACAGTATAATTGATGTAGCATGAAGTGAATCAAGAGGGCAAAGTTGACTTGAAGATATTAACATCATCCACTCCTCACATTCCAGAGAAGTTCACATTTTTTCCTAGCATGTCATTTCCTTATAGAAAAGTACTTCTACCTTCGTAGCACAGTCCTCTCTTGGATGCACAAATGACAGCTTTCACACCCTGAAAGACATTCTGTAGCCTTCCCTGCTGTCACAGTCTGGACATTTGGAGGAGAAAAAGACAAATGCCGAGTACTAATTTTTTTTTGTACAGAGAGCAGCCAGCCAACAGCAGCCTCTACATGCAGCTGTTTCTACAGACATAGTACACATTTTAACATCAATTCAGAACCAAAGGCATGAATAAACCTTTTAGCTTCCTAATAACATGTAAACACGCTCAAATCAGTTTTGCATTAGATTACTGATTCTCATTTATTTTACTGCCTGAAAACATTTGAGGGTGGCTCCGAGCAGAACATTTTCTTGGTTTAATTTATTTAATTGTTTGAATAAGCAGGCATAAAAATAAAAGGGCAAATGAGTTTGTTCTCTGAAGGGATGAATGCACTACTAGCTTTCCAGTGGGGCACTCTATTTTCTCTCTGCAGCACACACACTTGTTCAATTAAAAAACTGCAGAATAAAGTCAAAGGTTTAGAAAGCACTTTATTTGGGCTCACAATTAAGCTTTCAGGTGCCCTTTATGAACAAAACCATTTGCTAAATCTGACCATGTACTTGTGAGATGAACCAGTTTTGAAATATCTAGTTTGCTTGTGCGGCACCCAGAAGTGAGTAGTCATATCTGTGATATCTCACTCTCAAAACTAACACAGCAAAAGTTTGTTCTGCTGGTTCATATAGTCTCTGCATTCAGCATGGGCACCAGTGTGTGAAGGAGAAGGGACAGAGGGATATGAAAAAGGAGTACAGAAGTCAAAGCAGAAAAATACCCAATTAGTGTGCAGTGGGGTTTCTCCCTCAGCATCTCTGCTGGATTCCTCCTTGAAGATTACGCAGCCAGGAAGAAAGCACAGCGCCACTTCCCTGTATTTCCAGCTGTACTCATATGGCATGTAGGTACTGCAGTCGTGCTTGGCTATTTGCTAGCTAGACACGTCAGAGGAGATCCTGTAGGATCTCCTTCCCGACAGATGCTTTTCAGAAACGGAGCTAGTCTTAATAACAGAAGCCAGCAGACGCAGTAGTTGTTCAGCACATCTGAAATGAAGCTACTTGCATTTGAGAGCCTATAAATGGATAGAGTTTTCTAATTCCAGGACCTAGATTTTTGGGGAAAAAGTCCAATTGATCATACGGTTTTAATTTTTAACCTCTCCGTAGATGTGCAGATCCTTAATTTTCAGTGTTGTGAATACACACTATAGTCTTTTTATGTATAAATCAGTGAAATCATCTTCCTATATATAAAGTCAGTATTCCCCGATCTGTGTATGTACATAGATATGCATGAAAAAAACCTACCCCACATGCTAGTGCAGCCTCATACATTTCCCTGTTCTTTTATTCAGCAGCACTGGGGTTTTTGCATTTTTTTTTATGCAGTCATATTCCTTTGACAGTATGTAGCTGTCATGGTTCTGTCTCGCAGGTTTCTATACATCGGAGACCAGCTTTAAAACTGTTTTGACAGGTGAAAAGCTGGGATTTTTCCAGACACAGGCTGGAAAGAAGCAGGAATGTGAGAAGTGAAAAAGAATATTCCTTGACACCTCCTAATCTCCTCAGTGCAGATGGCACTGTCTTTTTCAAGTAGTTTCCTTACACAACAGTCATTGCAAAAGACTGAAAGCTTGTGTGCTGAAAATAGTCGTCTTGGGAGATACACGTGTATCTGTAAGCATATCTATCCAGTATGCACAACCGTGCATGCACGAGCAGACAAATGTGCAAAGCTTACTTTCTCTCTTCTTCCTCCCCCATCCATTCACCAAAATTAATCGCTCCCCAAGATGCTGTAGGCCACATTGTTAATTATTGTCTCTCTCTTCTGCACCTGAGGCATCACACTGGTTTAGAAAACAGCCTGCAAACAGATGGAGAGCTGCTGGAGATGAATCTGCAGGTATGTGAAAAAAACGAAGACAGACTATGATACTGCAGACTCAGATGGTCTATTAATTTTCAATAATACTCTGGAAAAGGAGGACATCTTTACATGGTTTTAGGTGTAATTTGTTTTGAAGAAAAAGCCAGTTACTTTTATGATTTTATCACCATCATTTACATTTAAGGAATATTTATGGAAAAACATTCAAATCATCACTGCATCAGCCTTGCAGCTTTTTAGGTAACCCTGCCCTTTAGAAGCCAGATTTACATGCACTCTTCCTGGTGGTACCAAGGCTGGGCATCTTGCAGACGAGACTGACATTCCAGCTTGAACTGGATGCTGCATGCAGCCTCTTGCCTGCTGCCTTGATGCCACTGGCTCATCCCCAACATCTACCCTAACAGTCTGCTTCTGCCATCATGTCAGCATGGACAGCCACAGCAGACTGGGGCAAAGACACTCCTTACACACCCAGCCTGCCTCCATCCCACTTACATGAGGCAATGTCCTAATGGAATCCCAGTGAAAACATTCTGCTCTGATCCAGCCTGGCAACTAGCAAAAAATCACTGCAGAAGTTGACACCAACTAGTTTTTCATCTTCAGAGGCTGAGCATCAAAGCTAGTACAGCCATACCGATGAAGCAGGTATGCCTCCAGTGGTGCTCAGCACTGTCCTGTCCTACAGAGGAGGGCACTGCAAAGGCAGACAAAGCACAAGCATCCAAACCAACCTAATGCGCACCGTGCCTGCTTCAAACCAGGTTGAAAGGGTTTCCCTTTCATGAGTACTTCAATGTGGCCATTTTCTGTGTAAAAGTACTCAAGAGAGGTATCTGAAACCAGAAGCTATTCTAATAGAGCTATTTTACCCTCTTCTAACAGAAAACTATTGCTGCACATAGGGAACAGTTGCACTTTCTAAACTGGGAAAAAAAGCCTTTCAGACTTGGCTGGAAGTTCAGCTCTGCACATTAGCCAAATTACTTTAGATAGGCAATAGAAAATTACCAATAGATTTATCATATGACTATCCAAAGGGATCCAGATATTTTAGCCAAGAAGCAAAGAAAAAGTGAGTTAATTATACCATGACCAGATCTCTAATCTATATAGCAGCGAGAAAGAGCAGGTTATACTCACAATACAAAGGCCATCCCTTCTTTTCCAGTGTTGGTATCATGCATATTTTGTGGAGCAGAGTCTACTGGGTAGAGATTGATACACAATTTGTCATGTGCGATACACAATTTGTCATGCTGTTATACGACTGTGTAAAGGGAACTCTGGAACTTAAACATGGTGTAATTTCCTCCAGTATCCAAATGCTGCATATTATTATTTTGCAATCCAGCAGAGATTTTTCAACATCTGCCATCACTTTATGAAATGCTTGATCTATGCAGAAACAACACAATGCATAATGCATTGTATATGCTACCATACATTTAGCTTCAAATACTAAATCTAGTGTCTCACTCTTTTAAAAACCACATCAAACATAATACTTATGACACTAGTCTACATCATTATCCCTCACCCAGGTTAATAAACAGTATATTGTTGCATGACCTTGGGATTCATATTCAAGAATTGGAAGTGAAGGATTCTTAATTTGCCTTTACTTCTGTTCTGCAGATGGCACAAAATGAGGAAATTTAAAGCCATTAGGGTTAGATGCTTCTCCAGTTTTCTCTCACTAAAAATTACTCTGGAGGAGCAGTATCAAGGCGTCAGGTACTCCATCTGCCCCATGGGTAAGATGGTCTTTGGGGAACCGGCGTCTCCCTGGTGCTGCAGAGGATGATATGGGTAACCAGCTGGCAGTGGTGCTTAACCAGAGCAATGCAGACTTCTGAGAAGCAGTAGTACAAATAATACTAACACTTGATCTGAAAAAGACAACCTATTCCAACCCTATTTTACATTCTTTCTTTCTGCACAGAATCTTTTCTTTTTTTTCAGACAACAGGTCTTCGGTATAATGCAATTGTCTTTAATGAATAGCTTTTCCCAACTGTCACTCACATTGTAACAAAAATTCAGAGTGATTTGGTTGACCAGTAGCAGGACTGCTGGTATAAGACTAGGACTTTAGCTCTTCTCCATTCTAACAGAAGTGTTTACTCCAATAGGAGTGGTTCATTGATGGGGATTATTGACTATGGATATGTTAAAAAAAAAGTCAGTACTTGGATACCCACCAGACATTTTAATGTTTGTAGGCTGGGCTCAGAGAAAACTTGTCTGATGTCAATGATATACCATGGACTGCTCCTGGGCTGTCATCGGCCCTAAGATGCTTCTTCCATTGCTGGCTTTATGGGGGGAAATGAGAGAAGCTGTAGAAAATTAATTCACTCTCTCAAAATGGTGCTTTAGTTGTGGGTCACAAAATTAGCCACATGCAAAGCAGTACATTTGCTGATTAATAAATTCTCATCTCCAAGAACCTAGGCTAAAACTTTAAGCGCTATGCTATATAAAAAAGCATTACCATTGCAAGCTTAAATGTCAGGCACTACCAATGCATATATGAATAAAGGAAGGCTCTTTCTCAGTGAAGAAAAAGGTGTGTAGATTTCAGTTTCTAAGTGCAAGTTCTGGTATGTTTGGTGCTACTCATCTCATTCATATCCCCTCTTGCTGTTCCAAGATCTTTCTAACCTTTTGAGCCATATGACATCTTTGGTGAGAAGTGTATCTCAGTCAGACTTCAATTTGTTAACTTTAACTCTCATTTGGCAGAAAAATCTTTCACGTCCCTACAAAAGAAATAGCACATGACCCATGCTGCTACAAAAAACTCAACTTTTTTTGTAAGCATTTTCTGTTAATAGTGATGGATGACCATCACTGTAACTGCAAATTACTCATGACAATATTAAAGATAAAAATTTATAATAGAGGGCCTAGTTTAAAAGCAGACAAACATTTCTGAGGAATAATCTAAGTATAGTGGTGAAAAAAGGATGCACTAAAGACATCTCAGGAACTCTTTTGGTAGCATTTTTTACATTTCTTATCCCCCTTATGAACGTCAGACAGACTCATGCACCTTTGTAGGCATGAAATCTACACTGGAGAAGAACAAATTTCAGAGGAATAGTTCTAATACTCATTATATCTGTATAAAATAGCAGCTTAATTTAAATCCAGATTCAACAGCTGTCATAATACATATGACTAAATTGTAATGTAGAAATATACTGTAATATTTATTATACCCTCATAGAATAATAATATATACATATATTTTAAAAATTAACCATAAATTAATTACTTACTTGTTCCAAAATAATTGATTACTATGAGATTTAGGTTGGGTCATCTGGGTAAGTCTGTATTCTCCTTGCTTTTCTTTTTTCTGGGATCTTAAAAGATATTTGCCCTTCTTTCACCTAGTGGAACCTCACCATCCTCATCATTTCTCAAAGACATCTGCTAACAAGGCCTTCAGACATCACCATCCCACTATTAAAAATCCAGGAATGACATCCATACAGGCCACCTGATTTGAAATTATCTTACTTAGCCAGGCAACCTCCCATAAGCTCCTTTTCAAACCTGACCCCTTAGCCTTATGTTGCTAAGTAACATGATGATGTACCCAAGGACTACTTCTGGTATGTGTGCAAGCCCAGTTCCATAGGTGAAATATGGTAAGTAGCCTTCCAGTTCTGACAATTAACAATAACAAGGCCTCTGTTGAAGCATTGGTATTTATAAAATCTTGGATATTGCTAATAAACATCTCAGATGTTGTCTGATCATCCCAATGCAGAAAAGTCAAAATGAAAAGAAAAAGCAAAAGAAAAGAGTTAAAAAAAAAAAAAAAGTCACTGTCATAGGAATCATAGGAATTAGCAAAGCAATCTACTGCATTTCTGAGGGGCAGGACATCAGCACTAGCTGGCACCTGCTCCTAGGAGGTTGAAAGAAGAAAGTGAATGGCAGAGGGGAGTGAAATGTTTCAACAGAGGGAAGACTTGCTCTAAATTTCAAACAGGAGACCCCACTAAAAGAAAAGAAAAAAGGAAGAATACGAGAGAAGGCCATAAGGGATAAAAGAAAGCTAGCATGAAGGAAAAAGAAAGCAAGCAGGGACGATAAAACAAATTCCATGAAGAAACAGTTCTGCTGAGGGACCATGCCAAAAGTCAAAACTGGTGCAGCTTTAGCAATGACACTTTAGTAACAGAGGTGAGAAATCTGACCCAATGGTAGCCAGGAGAGGGCCTAGCAGCATATAAAGCCTTCACTGGGTGCACCATGAGAAGAAAATTTGCACTAGTATCTCATACATTCTCTCATAAAACCTGAACTCTTCACAGATCAGCATTGCCAACAGGGTTAAACTACTTACAACACTTGAATGTAGTGCCTGCACCTGTCAATAAGAGTGATTATTAATCTTGTGCGCATAGGTCATGTAAAAAGTCACGTAGTTTCTCCGTGATTTAGTTGCCCATCTGTAAAGCTGCCACCTCAGCTTCATTAAAGTCAAAGAGGCAATAAATTGACACGGAACAATATAATAATAAAGAAGCACAAAGCAACAATTTAATGTCAACATCAGGCTCAGTTCTGGATCAGAAAAAATGGATATAAAACAGTGAAGCAGTTAATGGATGTATTTTATGATAAAAAAATAAGCACCTTCCAAAACAAATCTGAAAAGGGAATAGGACAATTAAAAATATCAGTATGAAATTAATGTGCAGTCTGTGCTGCAGGCAGTCAGCAACTCCACTTCCCTATTACCTGCCATCCAGTAAGACTTCTCCCCTTTCTTTACTTGTGTTAATTGTCAGGGTTTAAAGGATACTGAAGAGCACAGGATGGGTTCATTAGAATTGCAAAGTATCACTGCTTACCATTTGCAGCAGGGTACCATTCATCTCTCTTGCCACACCATACTGTGAGGTGGCACCAAAAACCAGACGCTGCAATCCATAGGTAAAGAATGTTAATCATCCTACATCAGACCCAAAACCATGCAGGATTCAAGGATCACTGTGTTTGAGAACATCTGTTCACGGCCATAAATGACTCCCAAAGGCTATCTGGGGTGGGCTGTGGTTTTTTGGCACGGCCAGTCTCTTACTGCTGTCCTAGATGACCTGGGTCAAATTCTTGGGCATTTCTTTCGACCCCTTCCATCTCCATAACCACTTCTTCTGTCCCTTTCCTTCAAAGAAGGACACAATTACCTCTCCTCAGACTATTTGAATACCAGGACACCTCTCACAGTAAATAACAAACACAACCATCTCCTTCGTTGCTTAGCTGCTGACTGGTGAAGTAACAACATAAATTACAACTATATTTCAGAGCTCCGCATAGTGGTCTATGGATAAATATCACATACCTTAGCTAAAGGAAGCTGTGAATCCAGTTGCACAGGTTCACCCCTAAAGTCATGTCCAGACTGCCACTTGAGTTTAGGCCACCCCAGAAAACTTCTACCTTTCCCTGAAGTTTACTTTAAATATGTTTAAATTTTACTGTCTTCCATATTAGTACCACATACTGTGTTCTGTATAGCAAAAAGGAAACAGAACTGGAAAAGGTACTCAGTCAGTGCTATACTGTGGTGCCCAAGCGTGACTAAAGAAGTAACTCTGAGCTTGCCAAACAGGAGAGTGAGTATTAAGTTACTTTGCATTTGGTATAAGTCTGTGCTCCTCCTTGTATCGAATTCAATGGGAACCCTGCAGTTAATTGCAACAAAAATAAGATGTATTTTAGGGAGCAGCCATAAAGAGGTAGG
This sequence comes from Nycticryphes semicollaris, assembly GCA_013400055.1. Lineage (NCBI taxonomy): Eukaryota > Metazoa > Chordata > Aves > Charadriiformes > Rostratulidae > Nycticryphes > Nycticryphes semicollaris. Next base: position 75,733 of record VXBJ01007443.1, read on the forward strand.
CAGGATTATCTAATGACATATACGTATTTTGCTAAACGTGTTACTTGTCAAACTAATTAGTTACCCTGTAAATGAAAAGGTCAACCCTGCATAATATTTGCATCTCATCTTTCTGAGTCAAATTTCCTGTGCATGGTAGGTGGAAAGAAATAAATTCTACTGAAATTGTGAACGGCAGACAAGAACACTTTGGCAGGCAGAGAAAAATGAGAAAAAAAAGCTGTTTAAGGCTGATCTGAAGCTAAGAACATGGAATACATCCATCAGGAAGATACCAATCCCACGGCCACCACCTCCCCATGTACAATTTGTTTTGAATAGCTCTGCAGCCACGCATTACACTGAATCTGTCAGTCACACCTTTTTGACTGCTTCTGCTGCCCTTTACTAATCCACATATGAAGCTGAGAGCCAAGGCTTGTGAAACCATTCCACTGCACCAACACCATACTTTTGAACCCAAACTGCCATTCTCTAGAACTTTACCTGACATCCCACACTATTGTGGGCACACTCCAGCTGTCTGCATATTTCCCCAATTTCACAGCTGGACGTGCGATCACACACAGTACGACTATTGTACACCTGTAGTTCACTAATTTTTCAGCACTCGGAGTCTTACATATTTACAGCAGCCTGGTTCCCCTTTTATTTTCCAATACCCTTGTCGTTTACATATATCTGAAATATGCAAAGTTGACACAAACCCAAAAGCTTGAAAGGTATTGACAAAGCCATTATAAAGAGGTTAAAGAAGCAGCAGCAGCAGCAGCTTTCTTGGGAAACATCAAACAGAAACAAAGAAAACATTTCGATACATGTAGCCATGGAAAAATCAACAGGGCAACCAGCAGATTAGCCAGGAACTTTTGGATTTCTTTTTCTTTTTTAATGAAACAGCAGGTTTCATGTTTCAGACTGTAAACATTCTATGCCAGGAGAGAACCTTCAGAGGCTTTTTGTCCTTGCTAAAGGGCTTTACTTAACGGAGTGTTACAAGAAAAAGTATATGTGTCTTTCAGGAAAATATGCCCTGTGGGCTCACTGAAACAGTGGCAACTAGAGGAAAAGAAAATCATGATATGAAATATGTCCTGGCTAATACAGTTTTAAATATATATTAAGTCACTCTATCAGGACTGAAAACTCTGGCATAATAAATCTCCTTGCAACCTGTGCACAGCAAGTAGGTGGCAGGGGTTCCTATTCCCCTTCATCGAGAAGCCACATCTTCCAGGCAGTACATCCCACTGTCAAAAGCTTAAGTCCTGCCTGTAGAACCCACTCAGACCAGGTCTGATCTCACTCTCCAGCCAGGCATTCTCCATTGCAGGGCAGGCACCGCAGCACAGGGCTTGGAGTGCATCCCCTTGCTTGTGACCTGGCCCTCAGCAATAGTTCAATTGCAATTTATATGTGAGCTGGAATTTAAAGCCACTATAGGTACATTGCAAAGAGTTGTATCATACTTCAAATGACAGATGATTTGAAATATCTGAATTATGGCAGACCATCTCCTTTGAGAGCCAGCATAAGAATTTTGCACCCCCTTTTGCTGGCCTATATATAAGGAGCAAACAGATTGCTTAAGATGCAATATATAGAAAGTCAAGCTGATAGCTTGTATTTTGAGACCCTTCATTCCCCAAATGTTTGAACGAAGGCTTTAAATTCAGATGTACTTAAAGAAGACCTTTTTTTAATTTTTTTTTTTTTCTGGTGCATATTCCTTATGGCCAAGAAGCACTAGGAATAAGGTAGTCCATTATAATGGTGAAGTGAATGCATATCTGGATATAGGCCTCAGAGGAGATCCCCCCTACATCTTCCATCAAGCAGGATTTTCCTGAATCACAATACTCTAAGACCTTTCAAAAACCCCAACATATTTTCAATTGTGGAATTAATCTGAAAACTTTTGGTGTTTGGAAGGGAAACATTCTGTGTCAGTTTTAGCCTTTTATGAGCAATGTGGAAACTCCCAGTGTTCACCTTGAGGGCCCAAATACCTTTAAAGTCAAATTACCTTTGAAGCCAGCGGTTCCATTTTGTACCTATTCCACCGGGAAAAGGAGCATTCAGCTCTGTGCTCTGCTACTTCCACTGCATCAGTCCCAACTCTCCTAGTCTTGCATTGCTTTTTGTCCTGTTCTTTAATGTACAACTTGATGTAGAAAGAGAAAGCCTGAAAAGTGATGCAGACATATTCTTAAAACAAATGATCCCTTAATCAAAATTGGATGACTAACAAGCATAAAATTACGGCTGTAATACCACATATAATCGTTTATCTCATTGCAAAGAGGCATACATCATTTGCATTGTGTTCCAGTGGTGTTTTATACCCACTTTACCATAATCTAAATGAGCATGCAGAGCACAGACAAATGGAGATTCTAGCCCATCTTATGCATTTGCCTGGGGAGCATGATGTTGTTTGTTGTGGGTGCTTTTAAAAATTGTGTTGCTATAAATAAACATGTTAAAATGTAAAGACAATGCAGTGGGCAAGCACACTGCCTGAGCTCTTGTGATTGTGAGATAAATTCCACAAGGAAGTGATTTTTTTTTTACTTATTTTTCTAGACAGCAATTTTAATAAAGTATATTTGAAACTTGTATGAGACTTGTATGAGCTATGGAATAAGTTCACTGAAGATAATTTAAACCTATGGATGTATCAGCGCAGCATGTGGGTATTGCCAACCGTATTTACAGCTCGAAATAGATACTATTTTCTCTGTCGACTTCTCGTTATCTGGGATTTAGTTAACAGTCCAAGCCAGACACTCAGCTTTAAACAACCCTAAAAACTTATAAAAATGGCTGCCACCAAAGTATGCATTTCTTTCCTTGAAATTACTTAGACTGTAAGAAGCTTTGACTTCTCCAACTGCAGCATTCCTCCTCTACCCCAAACTACCATAGCCGTGAAGTTCAATAAAGCATAGTCCTTCAGGGACAAGAATTATGGCTTTACATGACAATATTCTCAAGAGTTGATTCCCAGCTCCCATGCAGGACTTCACATCTTTTTCTGACCTTGCAGATCTGCAAGAAGGCACTTAAAAACGATGAGAGAGAAACTGGTCTTCTACTTAATTTTAGAGAGCTTTATGTCTTTTTTTCCTTTTCACAGGGGTAACTTGCTCAGAACAACTGATCTTACAGTACACAAGTATGAGGCTTTACAAGCAGAAAGATAAGCATGCTAACATACATGGTAAAATTCTCTTGTATATTCTTAAAATCATTTATCTGTGACATATGTGGCATGAAGATGAAAGTATGATATGGTCTAAAGGTTTTATTGTTACTTCACTTGGACTGACCTGTATTATTCACTGCTTGATTCACCATTTGTGCAACATGCTTTTCTGATTCTGCCCACAACCTAAAGCTACCATCCGAAAACCAAAGGAGCAGTACAAGCTTGACACAGATTAACCTCAAAAATAAACTACAGCTACATTAAAGAACTGTCAAGTTCTACCTGAAGATTATTTGCTCGAAGAATGGGAACATGACAGAGATGCTAGGAGGATGAATGATCCTCAGCAAAATACAACAGAGAGATAGATGGATACTCTGCACTGCACATTAAAACTTTTAGAGCTCAGCATAGTATCTTCCATCTTTTGTCATCAATCTTGTATGTATTTAGCACTTCTGAGAATAACTGTATTACATGTAGGTATATGGTATAAGTACATTTATATATAGGAATTAAGAGTTCTATTTTATCAGTCTTGGTAAGAACCGTGCAGATACTTTATTATCTGTATGTCCAGATCGTTATTGATTGACATTTAGTGTTCTGCTGCTAAGGGTGGTGTTAATTGCATTTCTCTACTACTTTAAATTAAATGAAGCAGTCATGCTTTCCTAACAGCATAGTTTAAAAACCATTATTTTGTCTTTACACAGTCGTATTTTTGCATTGTTCCATTAATTTTTTTTTTTGCAAAATCAGGTAACCCGTCATGTACACTGAAGAGTGGTGTTCAGCTTTGACCACTAGTTCTGCCTCATTTATTTCATCTCTTCTTATAAAGCATCTTCCTTTAGCATACATGTTTTATTTTTTCCTTCTAAATTCATTTAAAATTCATTTCACCATCCCTCCATGTTTATCCCAGCTTAGCTTTTTGGAGTAATCTATTTTGTGCATCTCTACATATGACATAATTTCAAGAGGCTTTTATGTCCAGGCAAAATATGTCCTTTAGTTTACTTTTGTCTTGCTACTCAGAACTGTCCACACAGAAACCTTGGTCATTCATCAAGTTTGATCGTCTGGTCTTTAAACAGCAGCAATTGTTCTTTTCATATTACACGTTCCATAGACTTTTCAACCTTATCCCAAAAATATAGAAACACCATTACCCTCTTTCTGTCTTTTGATGTTTCCCTAGCTGTTAACAACATGTGGGGGAAAAAAAGAAAAAAAAATATATATTCTAGAGGCTTTTCTTTACCTTAAAGATTCCTCTGGAATTTGGGAATGTTATTCATCTAGATCAGGTGCCTTGTCAAACTTTAATGGTTCCATATACTTAACTGTGTGCTCTGGCATAATCATAAAGCCTTTAATATCTTCTGTGGGAAAATATATTCTCATCTTCCAGATGTAGCCTTCATCTTATTTTCAGAAATGTCTATACTGTGGAAGAGAAAACACAATGAGTTCTCTGAAATAAATTCCTTACTAACAATAGCTCTCATTCATGTTGCTTTATAGCCTTGCAAGCTAGATTTGACAAATAACTGTACATATTCTATGCGTTTAAAGCAATTTCTTTTTACCATATTAATGTCATTAATTAGCATTATTATTACCAACAGTAAAGACTAGATTTTACTTAGCAATTTATCAGCAATATCTTCAGCCTTCCTTGCAGCTACAAGTGCTCTCTCTTTTTTAATCTGGAGCATTTTCTCCCTCCATAACTAATATTTTTGTACTTGAGGTAAACTCTAGGTTATCTGTTCCATCCAATCTAGCTTACATTTGACATTCACATACTTTTCACATATGTAAGCGTATACTTCCAAAGCTCTTACCTTCTGCAACAGACCGTCGTACAGAACAGAACCATCTGTAGCCATCCGTAATGACACAGACAGAAAGGGGGAAATTCTAAATTTGCTTCACGCTCCCAGACTTGTGCCTGTGCTACTGGGTATTAGAAGATGGAGGCAACAGTTTGCAGGCCTAGCAGCATTTCCGAGCAGCGGTGCTAGCAGTGTAGAGCGCTGGAGCAAGAGGACACATAACATACATGCCCTGCCCAGCCCCTTCCTTCATCTAGTGCAACTGACAACTGTGAAGAACTTTACTGTAGTCAGAGCTTGAAGATGATGCCAGGGCCAATGTATATATGTATATATACATGAGAAAACCTCAGCATTTCAATTCAGACTTTTTTCCACACTGCTCAGGTACCATGTGCCTGTCTGGTGCTCCCCAACATAGACTTCGGCCTGTTGCTAGATCCGGTATTATTAGTTCTGTATCATTTCCCTAAAAGTTCCCTGACAAAGGTTTTATGCATATGCAGAAAAAGTGGAGGTAGGTATATATATGTATCTGTGCAGTGTCCAGGGGCTGGAGAAACTAACTGCACTACCAACAATAATTAGATACTGTCTACATATACAAGGAGGCAGTTGCTATTGTGAAAGTCTTACGACATGATACATCCTGGCACAAAGCAAGCATTTGACTATTTAAATTAAAACACATATATATTTACTTATTGATATATTTGTCTGGTAACTATTTTTGCATGGCTTTCTCTGCAGTTCGATCATTATCTGAGCAGCAGCATGTCCTTGTTTAAGACTGCTGCAGTGAAAGCTTGCTCTTTCCAAGCAGTGCCATTCAGTGAGTTTATGTCAGTTTGCACGGATCCCACTTGCACCTCCCATCAGTTCATGCTATCCCTCTTCTTGCATGTTGTTTCCTGCTATTGTGCCTTTCATCTACAGGACTTTTCCCTTTCATGTACTGTCATCCCCGCCTGTTTCCTTAGAAGAATATTTTACTTTATTGCTTCTATATTTCAAGCTTGCAGCTCTCCCTGCTTGTTTTGTCTAATTGGCTCTTAAAACCTTTTTCACACTGAAGTAATTAAATTATTTTGATCTATTTACAAAATTTTCTAGAGGAAATGCATAAGTTTGCATTATAATTTTCTTAGGTATTTAATTTAAGTAATTTCGGTGCTTTTTTGCATTTATTGGGACAGAGATAAAGAAGCAAGCTTGGCTCTGTAGGGTAGCTGGCTAGAGACACTGCTTCCAAAGGGAGAGTCCATAACACCAGTCTCTGTTATAGCAACTGTTGCTATAAACAATTCACCACCTATGTAACTGAAAATATTTGTCCTTCAAGCATAGACTAGAGTCTTCCATTCCCAGAGAAGTGGTCTAACCATTACAGCGCAAAATCAGTGTTTCTCTTACTCCTACTCCCTAGCTCATTGAACCTTTAAATCACCTGCACAATCTGCCATATCTTCCAGGGATGAGTTTTAAAGTACTTATTCCCCCCAAACCTATGTACTGGGGAACTTTCCAGGTCAGGCTGAGCTTGTACTAGCAGAAAAAAAAGGACTAGAACGAGATGTCCTCTTGAAAAGGAGCTGAGGAGGAGGTGAGAGGAATCACCACCTACTTCTCCTCTGGCTGCCTTTTAAAAGAAAAGATGGATTCTTGTTCTATCTGTTTTTCTGTGAAGAAGAGGATTAAGTGCCTACTTTCATGGCTATAAATCATGCGTGGAGAGAAGCGCACAGTTAAGCACCTAAGCCTCTGAGAGGGTGGGGATTTAAAACATGAGTAAGTCCTCAGGGCTTTGCTATTGCTACTTCAGATGGCTCACTGCTTACAGTTGTGCTACCATTATGAACCACACAATCTTTCTTTTACATTATATAGGAAAGCTACAACTCCAGCTGAAGGCCACCCATTCCACTATGAGTCTCCAAAAGCTAAGTAGTATCAAATTATTTGTTTCACCAAAGTTTAAAAGTCTCTGACTTCTAGATAACACTTATTTACTTCTTTTACACATCTAACAGCGTGTGCTTTTGATCATCCAAATATATGATACATTTCAGATACACACAGGTACATGCGTACCAGCATTGTCAGGCAACATATTGATGTAGCGTACTGAAATCCTTAATGTACCAAAGGGCACCAAACTTAGCAGGTGCTGGCAGCACTGATGACGCGCCTTACGTTACTGCTCTTCTGCCTTACCATCCCATGTGTGACACATCATACCTCGACCTCTTCTGTGTTTCATGGCCTTGCTACAGCTCTGAATTTCTCTTCTTCTCATCCACTGCTCCCCTCACCACAGCCAGGCTGCTGCTCTTTGCCTGATGCCACTGCCGTGGCAGGGGGTAGGGGAAAGGAGCAGAGCAGAGCTGCTGGATGCAAGGGGGTGGTTGGAAGTTGTAAGTCCCGCAAGACGAGCACATTGTACAGGGTCTATATTTCAGAAAGAATGGAGGGAAGAGGAAGGTTTCAATGCAACTTGCAATATGATTTAGAGGTCTCTTTCTCCTCTCCGCAGCCAGATGCGCTATCAGCTCCATAGTCAGCAAGACAGAATGAGAGGAGAGCTCTCCCTTTTCCACAGTTCCCCTAAAAGCCCCAGAGGAACTTTGCCCCAAGGCTCTAATAGTTTCTCTACACCTTTGTCTTTCATTGCATCAGCATCACGAAAGATTCAAACAGTATCACCAACTGTGCAAAGAGGCACTGCCATCATCTGATTCAACATTTATCTGTCAAGCAACCTGGCTTTATGCAAAAAAAAGTTGAGAGGCTGAAGCTTAATGAAACCCTACTCTTAGTACTAAAGACAATACAGAAATCAGCTAATGGAATTAAAAATAGTATCTATTTTAAGAGGATACAGATATATACAATTGGCAGAAATATTTAAATAAAACTTGTCTGTCATAAAGTCATTGTCTCAAAATGATAGGAATTATTTAGAATTCTGAAGGCACTTTCAAACACACAGTTGTACTTTGTTCCCAGGGCAAGAAAAATGAAGACCAAATGAACAAATAACAAGATAAAATGGCACCTAACAGAAAGAGAAACTGCCAGCTGATGTTACCTCCTATACACTGAAAAAGTCAGTCACACCAAGGGCTGGACATGGGTTCTGAAATATCTAGCCCTAGCTCTGACCTTTGACAAACCTGTGCTAATAAAGTTATTGAGTGATTATGTCTATTTTGCATTAACTTTTGTTTGCATGTTTCATTTGCTAAAAAGGTAGCTCCAAAAATAGGCCTTGTCAGTGAAACTCAGAACTCTGGCCCAAAAAGATCATATAAATGGAATTTTTCTGTGTCATCTCTTTATGCTTTTCATTATTCTTGACATTGTATAATGTTAAGTTATAAATAGAAAACATTTTGAAAATGTCATAATATCCTGGATCTAATAAAAGAATACCAGAGCTGGAAAATATGTTTGAGAAATCAAGTTTACATGGCAAACTCAAGATGAAAAATTGAACTGGGCTTTACTGCAATGGAACTTAACTCCTCTACAAAAAAATGTGAATTGTGAGCCAAAGATAGAATCTACAACTGAAATGTTAACATTCTTTATTGAAAGCAAGATGCCACATTAACAACAACGACAGAAGCTGAAAACTTGTGGCCTTACTGTATAGAGCAGTGATGCTTTTTTACCCTTTCAAGTGGATGATGTTTCATATGATGTCTCCCAGCTAACCCACACGTTCAAAGTGCTTGTACTTGTTCCTCCAGCAGAGCGTGATTTTGTTTTGGAATATTCTAGTTGAACTGGTTTCTGTTTCCCTCTCTTTTCTACCCCAACTATGTTCTTCCCATCTAGGTTTCCTAGATCTAAGCTCTGCACAGGCGAAAGGACTGGTACTGCTGAATACGTGACAAGCTTCCCATGTTGGCATAATTTAAATCAGAATGCTTGCTAAAAATCAAAAAATTATTTCTCTTCTACGCTTGGACCTAAAGAAAAGAACAATTTCTGCTTTAATTTGTATAGATACCTTTGCTAACTCTATCAATAACTACAAATTCACACCAGACTATGTGGAACAGTATTAGGCCCTACAATGCAACTGAGGGTATTTCATGGGCTCAGCAGCACTCTGCACCATCTCTTCAGGACCACCCTGGAGGAGGCCACGACTGACTTCTCCAGAGTCTGAGGATGGCCAAGGACAGTCGTAGACCCAAGAAAATAAGTTCCTCGAGAAATGGGTTCAAAGCACCTGCATTACACTCCTCCTTTAAATATTGTTTCAAAAGAACTCCACTGGCAATAATTTTTTTAAGTTATAATATTTCTTGTCTTGCTGGAATTATTTTGACTATTAATGAAGAATAACTGAAGTTAATAATAAAACCATGTCAATAGATGATATGTGCTGATGTAACTCTGGTGAAAATGTCAATGATTGATCTGAGATCAGTAAATATTAGATTCTTAACAGAGCAAATAAAATGGTTTGGAAGTATTTCAGAAATGAATATGTGTAGCAGAAATCATTATATATAAATAAGGCAATTTCTGTGGAGCTTCACCCAAACTGACATATCTTTCCATTATACCATCCCATTCAAACAGTCCTTGGTTTAGACAAACAAGGTAACCAGTGAAAACCCAATGAAAAAATAATTCTTTTCACTCTGGAAACTTAGCTTCTTGATTTACAATGAAGGGAGGCTAAGACTTTGAGTAATTAAAGGTGACTGGTCAGAAAAGCAAATACTAACAAACAGTAGCTAGGATCAATGTAATCTGACAGTCAAAGCTGCAGAAGGGCAAGATCTGTCACACTGTCACTGCTCCATCATGGAATTAACATCCACAGTAATAAGCAAGACAACAGGGGTCTTAAAAACTCTGCAGCTAAGAACACAGATGGATTTTTTTTTTCCTGAGCCAAGCTATAATTTACTATAATTGCATAACTGGAGACAAAACACAGTTTGAAGTTTAAGAGTTACCTGCATACTTAAAACCTGTCTTCTACAATAGTTCGTTTTTCTTCCAAATGCAGCTGATCTGTCCCAGGTGCACAAAAATTCTCCTTGTTTCAGTTTTCTCACTTGATCTAAAACCAGAAAATTGTCCCTCCTTTCAATCAAGAAAATCGCAATCAATATTACTGTAATTCAACTCTTAATACATAGTGAGGAAGCTTTTATCAGTCTCAGTGGATAAAGTTTTGAACTGAGCCTGAGCTCCGCATTTGCCGAGTTTCTGAAAAGAATGTGGGACTTTTCACTTTTAAGCTGTGAATTATGGACCACCTAATTGCTTGGCAGCAACCGAAGGTCTCAAATAATAAACAGGAAAATTGCTTTTGTTATACAAAAAAAAAAAGTAGATAACTTTTGTAGATAATAAAAAATAGCATAATCAGTAACAAGTCCATATTTTCTTGGTTTGTCCTTTGTCAGCTTTTAAATCAACATTTCCTGGACTTCATTCCATTAATTCAGTTTTAGAAAAGATGGTCATGTTGGACTTGCCTCCATACATATGTAGCAAATTTTTACATTAACACTAACTGCAGTCATCAGAAGTTATAGGAAAGTTGCGTGCACCTACCTATGGAGAAAGTGAATTCCCACAACCTCAAAATCCTTAAATGTATGCAAAGGTCACTTTGCTAATTTTTTAGAAAAAAAAAAAAAAAATGTCCTGTCATTATCCCTATTACTTCTGAATGCTTTGACTGCACCCAAAGTGACATTCCTCTTTGAAGAGTTTTAGCATCTGTAACAAGTAATATTTATAACAAGTGCAAAGTAGGTCTTGAGAAAATCAAGCTGACATTTAGAGAGCTACATTTGGTGCAACTCAAATTTACTGCAGCTGCAGTATAAATAATCTGAGCACTGCCAAAGATGAGCCACTTATGTCTGTATACACACAGAACAATTTAAACTTCTTCACATTTAATTTCAAATAAAGAATACTTTTATGGCTGATCAGGGCAGTACACACAATCTCAACCATGACAAAACCATGAAATCACAGAATCAGGGAATATCAGGGATTGGAAAGGACCTCGAAAGATTATCTAGTCCGATCCCCCTGCCGGAGCCAGAACACCTAGATCAGGTCACACAGGAACATGTCCGGGCGGGTTTTGAATGTCTCCAGAGAAGGAAACTCCACAACCTCTCTCGGAAGGAACTTGCATCATAAAGAGTCCAAGAACACCCTGATTTCTTCAAAACTAATCCACAGCCCTCACCACTGAATCCATCTATAATGTGGGAATTTGGTGTAATTCCAGCTTAATTACATTGAATGTATTTTAGAGATAAAATATATACAAAAGTGGAGATTCAGAGCTCTCTACAAGACTTTACATTCTTGATAGTGATGGATAGAAGGGGCTGGGGGGATACAGGAAAAGAGGTGACTGGAAATTTTGAACCAACAACTGCTACGTAAAAAAATTCTGCGCTAACTTTTCACGCAACAGGGTGCCTGTACATATAGTGATAGGAAAGCATGGGGTAAAACAGCCCTCCATGGGAGGACCACACTGCAACCACCCAGGGACGGCATGGGAGCTAGGTCACTTCGCAGGGAGTAGGATGCTTCATCCAGTTGCTTTGGCTCAATGAGACATGTGAAAGAGGGAAATGAGACATTTAGGGCTCAGTGGGGGCAAGCCAGTATCAGAAGATTTTCACAGTTAGGGCATACTGGATTTAAAGAGGGATCTCACCTTAAGCTTTCCTTTTGTACTCAGCTTTTTACTACCTCAAAGTTGATTTTTACAAGATGTTTATGGAGCATGACTTTAAAGAAACATGCTATTACAAGCTAAAATATGAGGGAAATAATGGTGTGGTGATTCTTTATAAAAAATGGCATTGGCTACATTGGTTCTTGTCTTATTCAGATTTCAGCATTGTCTCACAAACACCTGCAAGTATGCACTGTAGTAAACTGGAAAAGCAATAGGCTATAGAATAATGCTAGAAATGAAAACAGAGAACTCTGCTAACAGTTCTTTATTCAGATGTGGTCTCTCATCATAAAAACCACAGTTCCTATTTCTAAGCTTAAAAAATGATACAATTCAGATGGTATTTTCAGACGTCATCACCCCTCTTTCTTTTTTTTCTTTTGCACATCAATTCTTAAACTTTTAGACTTGCCTTATCATTTTAATGGCATATGAATACCAACCAGATTTCTGTAATGTATTTGGCTTCATTGTCATTTATTAATATTTAAAGAAATGCTGGGCATGCTTGAAAGTGTTCCAGAATTTAAAAAATAAAAATGAAAAAAAAAATTAGATGTGGGCTAATGTAAAAGAGATAATTTTTTTAATCTGTAATTAATTACTCCCTTTGAAATCTTGGAATCATCTCATGAAGGAATAGAAAGTATGTTAGATTCAGGAGACTAACAATGCACTCAAAGAACAATTTAATCCATAATCAGAGTGATCTCTACAGAAACAGAGTTAGACGTTAAAGTGTTCATTGCAACCTTTTAATGAACATTTTTACTTTCCAACATAAATGACTCAATCGCCCAGCAACGTCATAGATTTTGCAAGAATGTCATCATCTAAACCCAAGCCATTGCAAACCTTGTAAATTTATATTTGAAGCTACAATTAAGAGTAACATCTGATAGATCTAGGGAAAAATATGAAGTTGCATTACACAAATTCCCATAGCCTTGTCCTGCAGAGATGATATTTAATACCTATAATTAAATATCCTATTATATTAAGAACAATTTGGGTTTAAAAAAATGTGTTCCTTTTAAAAAAAAAAATTTAAATTGCTCTTTTTTTGGCATTCTACAGAGAAGACATAAAGTTGCTATGCATTCCTTCTGTTTGCTCAGAGTAACAGCTGCACACACCTGGGGGCATAATTTTGCAGGTAGGACATTAACCAATATATCTGTCAGTCAGGAAGACATATAAATGACTTAAGTTGTACCTGTAACTGAATGTGCCTACAAACTCAGGGCCAAAATAATCACAGGCTGCAACTAAATAAACTTTCGCTTCTGGCAGGTCTAGCGTGACTCTGATCTCTTGTGCTACATGAGAATGTTGTCATTAGTGCAACTATTCTGAATTTGAAGGAGCCATTCTTGACTGCTACCACTGAGGAAAACAGAATCACGCCCAGAGATGCTCAGATCATTAGGCTGATGCCACAAGTGCGATGGAATGCCTGGCCTCATTCCCAACAGCATCTGTTGCACCCGCTGCCAGTGGCAGTGTCTTTGGAAAATGAGCTTCTCTCTTCACGCCTGGCTTCTCAAAAGCAACAAAGCAGCCGACAGCAGGGTGTAGCTGAGCTCCCACGGCCTGTTCTGTAGTTTTATCATTTCTCAAAATGGAGCCAAGGCATGGACCAGCCTGCAGGGGGCAATTTAATGCAGGTGCCTTGTTCTGAGTACTGTCTGAACTGGAAAGAGGAGGGTTTCATGGTCAACATAAACTTACTGGCAAAAATGCAAAGCATGCACCTGTCTGAATTCACAAAGGGAACACTTTGTGATTCCCTGATGGAAATCAGCTGAAGATGGTTACATGCCTGTATAGTGCAAGAAGCAGAATTATCATCTCTTCCACCTGGAAATGGAGAGGAAGAGCAATCGTGGGTATCAACAGAGTCTGTGGCTTCAGGGATCATCCTGTATTGTGTTGGTCCATCAGATTTGCTCTTCTTTTGAGAGGGCTGCAGAAGAACACAGACTGAAATATTTACAGTGGAGAGATATCTTGTGTGTACTTTGCTTGTTTGCTTGCTTGTTTGTTTATGGTACAGTTATTCCCTCATTCTGTTTCTACATATTTGAAAAAATATGTAGTGGTTTGAATTGTCTACAGCTCTGTAACATCTTGAAACAATGAATTCAACCACTATAACTTCAGGCAAGGGGAGACAAAACCAGACTGATACTATATGGTGCTCATTCTATTTAAGACAGAGACTGCCAGATATACATATGACTGAAGCAAAGGCCTCTGAGTTGTTCCACCTTGATGGCCTTGGCAAATGTCAAACTGGTTGATTTCTGCTGTACTATGCTAAATAACATAATTGAAAGAGCCCTCTCCTGTCACACTGTAAGTGTGCTAATATCTTCTCTGTCATTCAGGTGTGAGATACATCTGCCTCTGAGGTGCAGGAAAAACTATAAGCCATACTTTAAAAGTGGCATAATCTTTAACGTTGGGGATAGAGGATGACTTGTTCAAGGCAGAAAATTACGTCTGCATTGAAGTCACAGATGCTAATCAACTTTCCTCTTTATATTGGCTACATATAAATCGGGCAGAAGGGAACTTTTACGCTCCTGACACCAGCAATACAGATACACTGTACAAATAAGCACATCTCCTGATGCAGCACAGTTGGTGAGGAACTGGGCACATGTCAGCTCAGCTTCTACATCCTTATCAGCCATTCCTAACCAACTTTCTTATCATAACTACTCCTTCAGATTGCTTCTAGATGCTGCAACATTATGGCCCACAGGCAAACACTTGAATTTTTTAGCTCATAATTTCATGCATTTCTAATTTATTGTCTCACTTCAAATCTCCATTAAAATGAGAATAGGAGGGGGGAAAAAACCAATTCCTTTGCATGCTTATTCACCAAGCAGTTTTCTTAGGTTCTTAGAGGTCTAATTATGGTATGAAAACATGATTTCCAACTTTGCAGATGATACTAAATTGGAAGAGAATAAAAACAAATGAGGAATAATTAGGTAGTGCAGCCAAATATAAAAGAATTTAGATCATTTTACATTTCAGGAATAAGAGATGGCAAATGCAGGGCTGTGCAAATAAATTGAGAATAATTAGCCTCACAGTGCGGCATAAAAAGTGGGACCTTGTTTGGGAAGATGAGAGGCTACAGGAGGCCGAGTGAAATAAATCCTGAACTTAAGAGTGCAAAATTCACATCTAAGGTTCCCTTACCCGTATGACTTGCTAGTGACCCCAGTGGTACTCTGCCAGAACTAAGATAGCACTCAGTGTCAGCAAGAAAATCATCATCTGGCCTCTGGGAAAGAAAAGGTTACATGGTATCGTGTAAGAAGGACAATTTTTTCCATAGTTGTTACACGGGTAATATTGCCCAAATATTTGACCACAGGCTGTGTTCAGTCTGCAGGACACCTCAGCCCAAGCTGATGTCTTTCTCAAGGGTGAGAGAAAAAAAAAAAACAGACTGGGGAGGATACACCAAGGAAACCTTAGCTTTTGTTTACTTTGCTTGAATGCTCCTGCAGAAGAGGCACCTGTCACTGGCTGCAGCAGAGACAGACTGCTTGGCTAGACAGAGTTCTAGGCTGATCAGGAACAGCCATTTTTTATATCCTTACATCATGTTATGTCCCTTAATGTATTCAGGCCTGAAGTTAGAAGGTTTTCAACAGTTGAGCCATGGAGGTTCTAGGAGAGCTGTCAGTTGGAACAAAGGTGGGAAGACACTTAGCCAATTTTAAAAAGTTGTTTCATGAACCATGACATTATATGCTGAGATAGTAAGGATGAGAGATCACCATGGTTTCCTGTGCTGCTGTGAACTGCTTTCCGCTCTATATACTGCTGCCTACTTCTCTGCTCTTGACTGAACTACAACCTGTCAAAAATGCACTCCATCTTCTGCATGTATCAGCACATTAATTTTCAGCTGCAGGATATAGGAGGTTCTTCCATATCGACCCAAAAAAAATTATGTTTTTTTTTTTTTTTTACAGCAGATGTGGACAAGTGCCTTTTTTTTCTTGAAGAGATGGAAGTTTTGTTTGGGAAACTATTTTTCCATTTTATTGAGAGTTGTCTGTTCACATGGAAGGTAAGAGGAAGAAGAAAAATGAAGAAATGCATGAGGGAATTAAGGTCATTGCTGGTAAATCAGTACTGCAAAAGATTACTGACTACAGAATATTTTCACCGAAAACAAAATTAAATAGACCTCTGAAATAATGAGGTCTAAAATCCATCATTAGTCCATGGAATTTGAAAAGTATTAGGTTGATCTGTTTCCTACCTAGAGATGCCTTTATGGGAGTGAAGATTTACTTGCATCGGTCTTCTTATGGTAAACTTTCAGATTGCTTAACAGTAGCAAAATAGTGACAAAAGCTGCCTTTTTAGGGCTTTATGCATTTCTTTCTCACCATGTTTTCCATAGAATAGGCCTGAACTATTAGCCATTTTTCAAAGTATGCAAATTAAAGGAGTTTCAAATCTTCCAAATGCAATGAATAGCATTTCAAAATTTCAGCACTGAACGCCTGCGTAATTTATGGCAGAGTGCACATAATTTCTATGTATGGCTATATCTAATGTGGGTAGCTCATTTCACATTTGAAATTCAATTCTGCTAGCTGACTAATTGATTCGTTTTCATAAACACTCTAAAATTTGTAATAAGAACAATGCTTTGCTCTAAGATACTGTTTTGGGGCTGTACCAAAATTAACTATGAATATTTACTTTCAACAAAAGCCAGTGGGACCAACAGCAAATAATGAATACTTAGTGATTTATCATTTCTTTTCACAATCCCTATTGTTCCATGAGATTCAACAAAAATTTAAATCTTTTAAATCATCCCCTTAAAATACTGGTACTTTTATTCAATCTGTTTTCTCTCCTCTGCCTCCTCTCCCTTCCAACAGCTCTCCCTCTGCTGGCATCCCTCCAGTTCTGTCTCAGGATGTGAAGCACTGAACAAGCTTTCATAGCCACCATGATCCTTCACCCCAAGAGTTTAATTAGGATGTTTTCAGGGAAGGTGGGACATTGTTTGTTTCAAGAAAGAAAGATTAAGTCATTCCAAAAGCCTCAAGTGTATTCAGAAGTCAAGTCGCACTGGTTTCCAGAGCAAAGGCCTGGTTTAAAACACACAGGCTGAGACTGTGGCTGTGTCCTCGTGAAGTGCTGCTGAGGGCTGCAGTTCATTTCCTGCAAGTCCCAGCGGGTCAAGTCATGCAGAAGCTTTAGCAATTGCATCCCCCGATCTCAGAAAAAAATGTCCTTCCTGAGAGCAAATATCCCTTCAAAGAGCAAGCTATCTGTCACAGAGAATACAGGAAAGTACATACCACAGGAAATGAGGCTGAACGTATTCCAAGCTGTGTGACAGAGGTACAGTCGTGCAAATGACAAGAAACCTCACAGCAAAAGCGGCAGAGCCTTTGCACCCCATCCTTCCTTTCTTCATTCCCATGTACAGACTACAGGGACAAAAGGAACCAGACCTGTCATGGGAAAAGAAACTATATTAAGGGACAAATATGACTGAGGGTTAGGATACTCTAAACAGGGGACTGACAGGTAGGTATTAGAGCATCTCTTTCAAAATAAAATTGAGGGATCTGGGACAATATCATTTTTAGATGGCTTATACCTTGACAGCAGTATGTAAAACATTCATTTCCAGAAGCTGGAGCCCAGTTCATGAATACAAGGAAGTACACACCTTTGTCAAATGTTTACCTTGAAAAATAGCAATAGGAAGCATGAGTTTAACATGAAGCATGGGCATGATTCATTAGCCCATTGCAACCTTTGTGTGGTCAGGCTTGGAAAGCAGCAACTGGAATAGGGATGGTGATGGTCCTACCATCTCCAGGCTTTGGAGAGCATGGCCCAGACTTGTCGTATCATCCTTCTCCCCAGTTGCAATGCAGAAGCTTTCCCTCTTGCTTGATCATGAGTCTGCCTGGCTGACGTCTGGTATTTCAGAAAACAGGCCAGATGGGCCTCAGAGAGGCTTAGGATCAAAGTTATTCATTAATAAATAACATCAGTTTTAGACTAACAGGGTTTTAAATGTATTAGGGGTAACTTAAAAGCTGCAGTATCATGGAGCTTTCCATGTCCCAGAGTTCTTTAACACAGTCTGGGGACGAGCTCGCCTTCCCCTCAAACCTACCAGCCTCCCTCTCTTCTTAGCTCTGTGATATTGCTTTGTGCCGTTTTAGACCCAGATGAGGGGCAAAAGAGCCAAACTTGCCTTTCAAAAGTGGTCTGTAGTCTGCTGTAGTTGCAAGAAGAGCCCATCAAATCTCCCATCAAATTGATCAGTACTGCACATAAAAGGAGTCCTGACTTTGTCACCCAGCTAGTTGGAAACTTGTCACTAGAAATCACAGCTACTGGAAGGCACTCTACACAGGCTAGGAAGCAAGCACCCTGTGAACTTGCAATGCAACCAGCATGTCTCTCCCAGCAGGACTCTGCCCCCGTGGCCACTGCTACCATTAAACATTTAGACTGCAGCAGTAGCCAGATGCCAGCAGCCCAGGGCCCCATGCTTGGCACCAGGAACCCACAGTCTTGGCTTGGCAGCAGGTGCTATCAAAATCTGGCTGTGCCTTCCTCATATGTTCCTTGGCTGCATTCTTCCCCTTCTTCTGCAGAAGAAATCACAGAATCACAGAATATCAGAGATTGGAAGGGACCTCAAAAGATTATCTAGTCCAATCCCCCTGCCAGAGCAGGAACACCTAGATCAGGTCACACAGGAACGTGTCCAGATGGGTTTTGAGTATCTCCAGAGAAGGAGACTCCACAACCTCTCTGGGCAGCCTGTTCCAGTGTTCCGTCACCCTCATCATGAAGAAGTTTTTCCTCATATTTAAGTGGAACCTCTTGTGTTCCAACTTGTACCCATTGCCCCTTGTCCTATCATTGCCTGTCACTGAGAAGAGCCTGGCTCCATCCTCCTGGCACTATGTGAAATTTGAGCTTTTTTTGCCCTCCACGAGGTTTTCTTGGCCCAAGAATTAATCTTGACGTTTAATTTTGTTAGTGGTAGATACATAAGTCCTTAATATGTTTTTTATATTAAATAAAAGCATCTATATAAATAAAAATAAAAACTATTGAAAGGTTAAAACTAGGTTCAATCCTACAGGATTCGGCAAAAATACAGTGAAGTATTTATATCTTCAAAAAGCATTTAGCCAAGCACTTCGTCAAAGGTGAAAGTGCAGAAACATGAAATAAATGAAAAGTTGGCTCTCTGGGCTGCAAATTGGCCAAAGAGAGGAAGTGAATTTCAAGAGGAAAAGAATTTATAAGAGGTTGCAAGAGAGATCAGCAGTAGATCTTCAGTGTCTTAATATTATATTAATGATGGCACCAAAAGTAACTTTCAGCTGCCTGCTCCTGATAGTAAATTCTGGCTAACAATAAGCAAAGAACAATACAATCAGAAAAAAATTTTAAATATTTATGCAGTGCAGTACTGATAAATAACAAAAATAACAACACACAGGAAAGCGCAAAAAGTCAAGAGATCACTATCTAATGGAAAATGGTTGCAGAATTACAAGGAATTTCTGTTCTAGAAAAAATTGCCTATAGGCAATTCAACTCAAAGTGCAGCTCCAGTAAGTAAAACAAGTGGAATTGCCTTAGAATTCGGCTCAGTTCTCAACAAAGCATTTCTTAGGTATATATATATAAGGCATCAGTAAAATACAGTCTAGATTAAATTGAACTCAGTACTTTGGTAAAGAGTGAAAGCATATGTATAGATATGTGTAGGCACACATTTACACAGTACCAGTTATATCTAATCTGCAGTGTCTTATTGGACAGCTTGAAATTGTCTGCGGTTTGTCTCAAACTACATTTGAGTGGTTTCCACTCTTATTAATTTCTTAATCATCATAGGGTGCTCTGCTTTATCAGTATGAGGTCCACCATAGGTCTAAGAAGGACATCCAGGTCACAGCTACCACTTGCCCTGTATCACTGGAGGTGCATCAGTAGAGATTGCACCAGTAGATAAGTAACCAACACCACTATTAGTAGCGCAAGTTTTAATTTCAAAAATCAGGTAAAAATATAGCCTGCTTAAGAACAGTCTCTTTCAAGTTTGTAACTTCTCCACACTCTGAACTTTAACAAATTTGGCTAGGAATACAGGCAACCACTGAGCCAGAAACAAACATCTGGGATTTTGTGTTAGCATTGAACTACTGGGCTCAGAAAAATTAGGGTTTGCTAAAACTTCAATGTGACCACTCAGGATGTGACCAAAGGATTTGGAGAGCCTCAGAGAGAAGATGCCTAATGAATACTATGCGTGTAATATTCATGTGTGAGAAAAGCTTTACTACACCATCAGAAGGAAAACATCATCCTGTGCTCCTGAATGGTGAAATATGCAAATGGCACCACTGAGTCAACAAGTACCGGAATGGCTACCTCTTTGCACAGAATCTGATTCACTTCTTCATTGCTAAAGCAATCTAGGCAAAAAGTCATGAAATATCTTTCTGGGAATGGGATTTAATGGTGCAGGTTACAAAGAAGGCAGTGTTGTGTTTTCAAAATACTGCCTCATTCCTTGTTCTTTGCAGTCAAGCCATAGCAATTTTATCCCATAAAATATGATTTGTGACAGAACAATGGTAGATTTTTTTTTTAAATCTATGATGCAGGGCCTATATTAAATGTCTAGGCATGAAAAGACAGGAGCAAGACAGAAAATGTCATTTGCTAAAGACACCAACTGTTTAACAAAATGTACAATGGAATAATAACCATAAAGAATATCTCCGCAATGAATGTTCAAAATGAGAGGCTTTTGATTGCTCTTGCTTCTGAAAATCATGTTTATCTGAGTAAACATAATTCTCTTTGAAGACCAGACTATCCTTTAGCAAGCATTATTTTCCTGTCAATCAACACTTTGCACAGCCGTGCAAAGTTGCACAGCCATGCAACTCTGGCCAGAGTTCTCTGGATACTGCATTACCAATGGCTTCCAGTTATGCCAGTGCCATTCTGGTTTTAAAAACCATGCACTCTGGGAATTAGCAGTTTTCATAACTGAAAATATTAATGAGAAAAAAATCAGGAGAGGAAAAAATATCTCCCCAGATAACTTCATGAAAGTCATATCCAGAGGGATATAATACACAGACAAAGCAAAAGCTAAAGATAAATAGCCTTGTTTCAGTTTGTACATTTTCCAGGCATCAGTCTAAGAACATTCATGCCACAAGCAGTGGGAAATAGCCTGGACAGATTGACTTCATCTTAATAGGTAGTGTTTTGTAAGGACGAACTTTAGCAAAATCTTTGATACTTCTATGCTTTATATTGAGGGTTTTCAACTGGCTTAGCTAATGACAAATCCCAAAACAAATAAACCTTGAATTCCACCAAACTGTGGATTCTGATGGAAATGTGTAATCTGTTTTCAATACAAGCAAGTAAAGTGTGGATTTGTAATTGTGCCAGGATTATGGAGCTGTGGAAGGCACAAACCCTGGCACAGTGATTTGAGTGGTAGTACTATGCTCCCAACATGTAAAACAATGATAGTTTTGGAAAGTAACATGGAAAACAAAAGCTTTTGAGATCTTTAGTTCAGATCTTGCTATACAGGACTGTTCTTTCAAGGGCAGTATTGTTAATCTTTTCTCAAATCTAGGTTTATGTCTTTCCAATGAAGAGTGTATACTTTTTTCTTTATTACATTCATGGTCATTTGTGTTCACTGCATTTGACTGATATCTGACCTTCTAGTATTTCAAGTAAACTCCAAAAGCAGAGAAGAGATACAGTGGGTTTGGTGTCAGCTTTATTTTGGCCAGAACTAGATTCCTGCTTTCCACTGAAAGCCTTGAATCCGTTATTATAAGCAAGACTTACACAAAAATGAAGATGTAAATTTCACATGGATGCGTAAAATTGAAAAGTAGGAAACTGTGAAGACAAAACATGAGGCGATACATCACTAAGACCTCCAGGTTCTTTTTGACATGTCATATCTTCCATAATGTCATAGCTGAATGCCCCTCTACTGCAATATGTAGGCGTAAAAAAATGGTTTCAATTGGCCAGGCCTTTAATTACTAAGAATGGAAGACACGTTCACCCACTGCACTAAATAGATACCCTTTTCCTTCCATTTTCAGACCCTTCAAATACCGTGTCTCCAAAAATCAGTGGGTTTTGACAAGCTATACCTTACTTTCTCTGATTCTCTTCATGTATCTCCTTCCACTGCTAATTCCCTTTTCACCAAGGAGATTGCTAATACTTAATTCAAAATTTGGTATGATCACTGATAAAATGCTTTCCACAATCAGTTACAGAAATAACAAAGCTAAATAAAAACTGTCTTTTGTGCAACTACATAAACTATGAAAATATAAATAAAAGAAGCAGTAAACTGAACACAATGAAGAGCAAAAAATCATCAAAGTAACTTTCAAAAGACTTGAGGAACTCAGCTAACCACAAAGTCAGGAGGTACTAATGCAGAAGTTTGTACTATCGGCTAACTGTTTCTAACAGTTTGTACTAGCTAAGTTTGTACTAAGAGTACTAACAGCCATGGGTATAATTTCTCCCTCCTTCCACATTCAGACATATATAAATATATATCTAACAGTGGTCATTTTTATGTTTGATCTACTCATAGCTTGACAAATAAAACTAACCTACAATACTAAGCAAATAATGTCAGTGCATGCTGATCTGAACACAGACTTTCTGTTCTACTGGAAAACACCAGATTTGTTTTCATTATGAAGAGGGACAAAAGGAAAAGCTGAATTTTATTTTGTAAGGATATTTAATAAAACAAAAACAATTGCATAAACTAAAAATTCCAATTGAAAAAAAATAATATTTTTCTTCAGATCTTGTTTAAGTATCATGTTCATTTAGACTATATATTGTGAAATTAAAAGTATTTTTAAATGAGGAACCACAACAATTCATTATGGATGAGTGAAAACAACATTTTTCATCATTTTTCCCTAATTAAATTTTATTGAAAGTGATGTTTTACACAAAGTCTTTTTATTTATAAATAGAGATGCTTTTTCCAATTAAAAACTTTCATTTCAGAAAACCACAACTGAGAGAATAATGTGATGTGTTACCAGTCCATAGTGCATCTTTTAAAGGGTTGAGAATTTCATTAGAACCAAATCAAACCAAAATGCACATAGGCCAAAAAAACTTGCTGGATCTCAGAGTCTGTTAAAAGTTCAGATATTAGAGACAAGCCAGAACTTAATTGCAATCTGCATGTCCTGTACGCTGTGCACACTGAAAACCCAGTAAGCAGGCAAGATAGTATTACAGAATGAAGACCGTTAAAGGTCAAGGGCAGCAGATACAGAAAAAAAGCGCAATGAATGCACTTCAGAAGGCATTGAGAAGTGGAAGGAACATTGACACAAATATGCTATAAGGTGAACAATAAATATATTCTTAGTCAGAGGCTATTGCAGCAGTACATTATAGAAAGGAAAAAGTCAGAGTATGCACCAAGACTTTAAGTGTGACCATTACAAAACTGGAACAACAGGAAGAAAAAACAGTCAATGTATATCTTGCAGACAGGTCTTTATTCAGAAATCAGTTTGGGGAACTAAAAGTCTGCAGAGTCCCTGGTTATGCTCAATTTTGTATCAAATGGAAAAAAAGGGCAAAAAAATCACTTTCAGCAAGGATTTAAAGCAAGCAATGGCTCAATGGCTCAAAAAAATAAAGATCATCCACTTAGCTGTTATTCATACATGCAGAACTAGTCAAACACTAAGAATAACTCAAAAAAATGAGTGATGAAGCTGATAAATCTCAAAATTAGAATATTTATTATATGCTGTATTATGCACACTTACCCGCCCAATAGCAAAAATTGCAATCCAGTGAAAGAAAGGAAATAGTCATACCACATACTTTTGTAAAATGCTGCTTGGAGCAGTCAGAGTGGTGAGACAATATGTTGTTTAATACCATGATAAGAGGGGTCACAGGTGAGGACACTAAGGAGAATGAACTGGGGGTTTCTGCAGCAGTGGAGGGGCAGAAGGGTTAGTTCCAAAGGATTCACTCAAAGCCAGTTTTTCTTTATCATCCGTGGGACAAACCCTGACAACCTTGTTGCCTTTGAGGATGGATATAAAACATACTGGACGCTTACTGGTCAGTAAGATGCCTACTTTAGGAGGCAAAAAAAATTTAAGCCAGGAGACAGTTTTCCCAAGCTATGTTCCAGCCCAAGACAACATAACAAGAGGCACTCAGCCCCTGAGACCCAGAGTATTCAGGCAAAGAAACACTCTTACCTCAGGTTTTAATTTTTATCTGATTTCTATTAAGCAGAATATTTAATAGCCTCCCTATTCACCTACATGCTCTGTAATGCTCACACGCACAGAGTATGCAGATGACGGGACAGACTAATGCCTCTCTCCACTGAAATTACTGTAATAGCAAAACCATTTTGCAGATGACAATGTAAGTATCAGCTCAGATAATTCTGGTAAATTAAAACCCCAATGAAATGCAGCCTCAGAGCTGAGGGAATACTTTTTATATTTTAAAGTCTTTTTATTCTTAATTTATATTTATTGTTTACTAAGCTGTTACTCCATATACATACATATCATCAGACGTGCAAGACTTTTGTAGTATTAGGGGCAGAATTTCTTTGTTTTTTTCCCTGTTTTTCAGCAGGAGAAAAATGCAACTACATGGCAGCCTTGCAAAGCAAAAAGGCTCTGGATCACAGAATCAGCTAACATGAATGCTGAGAGCTAATGAAGAGAGAAAGGTGAACAGCTTGCAGGGCGAGATGGAGATCAGAGGCATGCAGCAAGGACAGACTTGGTCTCTGCTGCACTGGAGAAGGGATGGGAAAGCCACATGCACCTCCAGGCAGCAAGTCATCCATCTTATGTGCCTTGAAATTGCCCTGCAGAGGTACCACTCTCTCTCCGCAGTGATAGATGGAGCCCAAAATCATTAGCATGGATTAAGGCACATGATTTTTTGAAGGCTCAGAGTATTTTAGAGTGATCCTACCCCAAAGACTATCGTACTCTGCAGAAGAGGGACAAGAAAGAAAAGTTTCACAAGACTTTACCAGAAGAATAATTAGTGTGGAAGGAATAGGTGACTGGAACAGTAATGCAAGTTTGCTCGTTGTTTACTTCTCAATGTGTCGACATATTTCTATTTTTGAGACATACAGAACTGCCTCATCTTATTTATGCTATTAGCAAATTGATATTATACATGACTAATAACAAACAATTAATTATAATCTGAGAGTTTTCATATGGCTCTCACTGTATCAGACTGAGCAATCATTGAGCAGAAAGGGCAAATTCTTTCCTCAGACAGATCCTTGGCGGCTCCTTAGTCCACAGAGAGCTAGACACAGGCTCTAGCCATTAAGAAGAAAGCATCCATAACACATTAAACAAGCTACAAGAACCCTCTGAAGGGGTTGGATCTAACGCAAAATCAAGTAAGAGAAAAGTAGAGAGCCTATATACCTCAAAGATATTCTGAACTGCAGCATATTTTGATCTGTGACTTACATAATGCAGACAAAAAACACTAACTCTTTGTTCATATACCACTTAGGATACTCAGCTCTTGCAGGCAGATATCAATTTTAATTTATTATCTGCTTTCTGAGAAATTTGATCTTTTCTCTGCTTCAAGGCTGTGATAACTGCTTTTGATACTTAATGTTTGAATCATCATAGGGTTTTAATTGTCATACTAATTGTGATAACTCATGTCTTGTGTTGTCTTTTTACTGTATTCTGGCTCCAAGTCAATCTCATAAATGGATGAAATGAGCTCTCTTATTGCATTTACCTGGTTGCAGGACACCAAAAAATACTTTGCAGAAACTCAACTTTTTAATATGCAAAGATCATTTGGAGATCTGAAGATCCTATTCAGGGCTCATCAATTATTAGTTGAAAGTTAGAGGGAGGAAACAGATTTTGCTATAGAATCTCTAACTCTGCCAATTCCTTCTGACTGAACTGCTTGTTAGGAAACACAGAATATTATAGTCAAAAGGAATTATAAGGACAAAATTAAAAGCAAATGACAAAAAAGACTGAGGATGTAGTCATAAGCTCTTTTTACTGCTAAAAAGTACTGGAAAGCAAAACTACATCCTACCACTTAGACAATAATTTCCATTTTCTTCTTATCTCCTCTTTCTTACAATTTTCTTTGCATGCAATTACATTATTGCTTTAGGTAGGGTCAAAAGTGAATCTTCTCCCTCTCCCTTTTGGTTTGCTCTGGTTCACTGGTTCTGTGATTCAGAGAGGTCTCAGAACAAGTGAATTACGTTCCAAGTAGAGTTCCTCACTGGTGAGTACTACTGAGGCCTTTTACATTTAACATTTTCTTAATAACTCACACATTGTAACAGAGGTCATGCTTTGTTAGATGACAAAAGGATGTGCAGCACTGTAAACATGGGGAGACATTATAATGCAAGATGTTCTTGAGAAACTGGAGAAATGGCCAGGAAAAACACAATTCAATAAGCTTAAATTCTAGCTTTAGATTAGTGTACACAAATACAACATGGAAAACAACCAACCATGGCAGCAGCCGTGCTGGAAAAGATCTGGGAGTTGCAAACAGAAAATGATTGAGCACTGGTCTACTCCCTTGGAAATTTGTGCTCCTTATACTGGGATATAGAAACAGGAATATAATCTCCAAGAGGTATGAAATAATTCTCTTTGCCACTGTTTTCACCAGCTATGGAGCCTCAGCGGCTCTGATGTGTCAGGTGTTGGATAACACCAGTCAAGAAAGATGTAGACTAGCAAAAGAAAACCCAGAGGAAAATTCTGAGTAAAGTCAAAGAGACCTGATCTCTGAAAAAAAAATTGAAAGGATTGGAATTTTTTTATCTGGAGAAGAATGTTTGCAAGGCACAAAAGAAAATACATTCTCTATGAATCAGACAAAATACTAAGAGTTTATATTGCAGCAAAGGGCTTTGAGAAGTTTTCAGTGTTTGGTTAAGCCAGTAGAAAAAAATTTTCTGGAGGCCAATGAAAATCCCACCAGTGCAAATCTTAGGCACTGTTTGATTGAAACAATCAGAAACATCATAGGTAGAGGGATCTTTGCTTGGAGCAACAAACCCCCAGTCTAGATGGCAGACACAGCTCAACTGAATAGCCTGCAGTCTGCCTGTTATGTCTCATATTTTTGCTCAATAAAAAGATATACTAAGATTTAATACTTTGGAAATTCTACCAGAAGACTTTTGTTAGTTTAGAAGATTTTGGTTAGTCCAAAATTTCCCCAAGGCATCACACCTACTATGTATGCACAGTCAACCTTAGTTGGGCGAGGGACTTCCTATATGGGATGTGTGATCATCAGACAGCCCTGGCAGCACTACTGCTCAGACACATTACTGCATTAACATCACTGCACATGATGCTGCTGATGAGGGACAGCAATGTCCTGCTAACCTCTGTCCTTCTTCCCCCCAAAGTCCTTGCCATTTGACTTTCATGTTGCTTTTGAGAGATGATCATTGCTCTTTTCCTCACTGTTTCACCTGACCCTCCTCCTGCTTAATTTTTCTTCTGTTTTTCTATCCCACATGCCTCTTCCATTCCTTCTATTTGTAGCATTTTTCAGAGCCATGCCCCTTTTTTTCAACACAGTTAGCGTCCATTTAAAATGTGTACATGTGCTCTTAGCTTTCTCTCTCACCAGCTCTTGCAGCTGGAGTTTCTTCTGCCCCTGAGGCCTTGTCAGAGATCATCGCTTTAAATGCCAAACATGGAAGGACTTCACAATCAACACGGACATGCCAACAGCTCTGGCTTTCTCACTTACAAAAACAATCCTGCACCACATCGGTCAGCCCACTTAGTTTTCTGTCACTTGATTGTTGTAGGTAATGACCAAGCATCTTCAGGCAGAGATGTGGCCCCGCTTCTTGGCACTTGACAGAACTGATGGGGATAAACCAAAAGTAAAGCAAACCTGCTATAATTCAATACTGTTGAAAGAGCTGAGCCTGGGTTCTTTGACTGCTAGTGGCTTATGAAAGAGCAATTCTTAAATATTATTATATTTGAAAGACATCAGTTAACACCATATAATATACCCTATTAGATATTGATACACTTGCTTTGTTTAGGGAAATCTGAAAACAGATTGCTGTTTCCATCAAAACATTTCAAGCTGGATTTAATAGTGCTGAAATGCTAATTGTGAATTGTACTTCACATCATACACTGCAGACTAATTTAAAAAGAGGAAAACATATTATGTTAAATACCACAAAGCGTGCACTATGAGTCATCTAAGCATATGATGAACTGGAACAATACCAGCAGCACAACATAAAGCAGCTGATTTTAAGCTAGAGGGAGTACAATACCTTTTGATCAAGCCCAGTATATGACTGAGAATATATACAGCTGTACATACACCATTAGATTTCTGGCAAAGAAAACAATGTGAACAATTTTTCTTTCTTCCTCCTTTCCCTCCCGTTCAACCCTTCCAAATACATTTGCATTAAGTCATTAAGTCACTAAATAAATAGTCTTGTTTGTATGAAGAATAGGCCGCTTCAACATCAGTTTCCCATGCTCCATTGTGAAGTTGACCATACCCACATTACACAGATGCTTGCTTTTAGCATCCTAATGAGAACTTTCAAGAATTCAATGACTATTAAATTAGCTTTACTGAATGTTATCGGAATGCTTCTGAGGGTTTCATATTATCCTATCAGCATAGGAAGGAGGGAATAACACACTGCCAATCCAATTATTTTCCTACGTATTTTTTGCAAGGAGGGGAAAGGTCGATCACATTACTTTTTGTTCCCAGGCTAAGAAGAAGAAGAAGGTGGTAGCTGTCATCTTTGGGAAGTCAGTACCGGTTCTCTGGAATATGAAGAAATGCCACTTTTGTCAAAGCCACTCAGCCCTGTCAGTAACCACCAACTTTTAGTGGTCACTGTAGCATTTCCAGAGGCAACTGGCTCCCTGTGAAACAGCTACCGAGTGGACACAGAGCCACATAAGATAGTCCCTAGTATCCACAACATGGAGTTGGAATTCAAACAAGTTAGTTTAGCCCCACCTCACGTAACAGCAAATCTTCTCCAAGGTCTCCTGGGAAAAAACTCTGGAAACGCCCAAACTTTGGCTTCATTCTTCAGCTGGGCTCTGAAGCTCTTTCAGAAGTGAGAAACCTGGGTGTGGAGTTATGGTTGCTCACAGAAAGAAGAAAGAAGAACTTTCAGAAGAAAGGCCAGAACACTGGTCCCTAGTCCTTCTGTCCAATATTTTTTTTATGTTTTCCCCTATACCTTGGATCAATGTCCAAGGCAGTATTACAGAAATGTAGGGTAGTGTACTTCAGTTATAGTTCCACAGTTATATATGTGAACGCTAGACATTTTTAAATAGGCATTGCATGGATGTGCCTCCTTTTTCTCAGCACTCCTCCTTCACATCCCTGGATACTCACACTTTCCTCTAAAATATGCACTAGAAAGCTTTTTGGTACTTTACTATTTTGATTTCCATTCTGGTAGTTGTGTTTCCTGAACTCTTTCCTGAGGCTCGAGCATTAACAGGCCTCATTGGCTCAAAATACTATTCAGTTTCTGAGATGTGTAACAACCCTGTTAAGAACTGAGCCAGCAACTAGAGTAGAGACTTTTATATATAAATCCTCAGATGTCCCACTGTGCCCATCATTCATCAATAGCTCAGTCAACTGCCCTGCTATTAGAAATGGATGATGCCAGCAGGGATCAAAGCACAAGGGACTTTGATTGCATATTAACTGAATTAAATTGTAAATGTATTAAACTTCCAGGAATTCATAGGTTGATTTTAACTTGTTTAGCAACTAAACTTCTACTGGGTGGGTATAACAATACCCACATACAATTATATACCTACAAAAAGAGGGAATCAATGCTCTCAATACACTGCAAATTCAAAAGAACCAAACACAATTAAACCCTGCTTAGCTTAGCAGTAACACAGAGGAATATAATTATTTCTTACGGTGCTTAGATTATCGTCTCTGTTAAAACCTTTTCTTCTGGAAAAAACCTGAGCTGTTCAGCGACCATAAAGAACAGTAAATAAATATGTGGCGATAGTAATTTAGTTATTCATACTACTGGAAAAATAGTTGTATTTAATGCTTCAGCATACACGGTGACATAAGATTGCCTTGAAAGAGTTACCATCCAAACATGTAAAATCTCTAGGTACACATATACTAACTCATGTTGTGATTTTGCAGCAGAAGGTCCTGTACCACTGTGCTGCAGAGCAAAAGGGGACCTCAGCGACACTATTATGTCATAAACCCAGCACCATGCTCATGAAACAGCAGCACCGAATGTTTCATGCAAGAGGTAGAAGCCAGAGTGTGCTACTTTCTTTCAGCAACAGCCAGTTTTGTGTGAGGCGGGCACCATCCCTGGCACAGAGCAAGGGGGAAGGCAGCAGATGTGTTCCCATCTCTCATCCTCCTGAGCCAAGGTAGGACCTATCCTGCTCCTTGCACTCCAACATGGAGATTTCCATGAGCCACCCGCTGTCACAACACCAAGATCTTCTTCCAATGAACGGGCAACACAGAGCAAACGGATGTTTGGTGTTGCTCAGAGGTGAGAAGAAACCACAAAGGCAGGAGAGAGTGGACTTGACTGGCCAGGTTTAAGGCCTGGCTGGCCTTAAACCTGCAGCTGCTAAGTCAGCACTGAGAGGAGAGCACCTCCCTCTTTTGCACTCACGTCCTCAAGGCCCACCTATGCCCTGTACAAGCACGTGGCCACAGAAAAGATTCCTGTGACCGGGTGACTCAGATTGTACTCTTGGTAGCTGATAAAAAGTGCTTTTTTATTTCAAATGAGCCAAGTGGTGTTGACTAGTATGTATCACAAAAACCATGCATCAGCCAGCTTTGTAGTGCCAGAAAATTAATCCACATATTCATTTTTTTACATAGCAAAGTACATATTAGACTAAACTATGAGGGCTTTTGCAAAGTCAACACTGTTTTTTTCCTATTTTTATATTTACTCAGCTGAGCTTTCGCTGACTTTGATTTTAACCCAGTAAACTGGACTGTGAAGAGCTTTGGGGGGACCTTCTCACATTCCCTCCTCCTCTGCTCCTCCAGACTAAGTGGCAGCAGCACCAAACAACTACTTTACCTCTTGTCACCCCGCAGCAATGATCAGTACAAGCTAGAAAAGGCAAACAGTGAGGCTATTATTTGAGAGAAGAAACTGCAAAGATGCCCATGGTCTATGGTCTGTGGAGATGACTCATTCCACAGCACAATCTAATTCCAAAACAATTACAGCAAAATCAAAATCCTTGCACAAAGGAGAGATGAAGCACGAAGTCTGGACCTCTGCTGAGCGCATGGCTCTATAAAGCTGACATTACTGCAGAGATCGCACTGTCATTTAACCATAAAGCACAACTGCCCATGCTTATTTGCCTTAAACACCTCTATGGAAAAATAAAGGTAAAGAAAATGGAAAACAGGGCAGCAGGGGTTCAAATGTGAGTGCTTGTGCACCAAATTTGCTACAGCAGTTTAATTCAAAAAGAGAATTAGCACTCTTTTCCACCACTGCAATTTAAAATTGGACTCACTGACCAAAACCAATAGATTATCATATTAATTGGTAACTTTTATGTTCATTATACAGTAAGAGAAGATGAGAGTTCCTCTTGATAAGTTCATTACTCAGATAATTATTCAAAACAATTACACAACACAATTATCCAAACAATTATCTAGGAGGAAGATTATATCCAGATGCATCACCAGCTATTCTATGAAGTGCTCAATATTTATTGTTTTAGTTGTATTGGCTAGCTGTGATTGATCAAATGAGTCATACATTGTTCTGTCATTTCTGCATTGGGAATTACTTCTAGGGTAAATACCCAGTAACTCTAACTTCAAGTGGTGTAAATATCACACATGTGAGCTCACGCTTCACATTCATACTCTGTGGCAGAAAAAGTCTAAACTAACCAAAATCTAATCCAACTAAAACGCCACTTGACTATGTATGGCACCACCTGTACTTTCTCTTGAAGAAACATTTGCTAACAGTAAAAAGCAAACAAAGCTAATTTCTGTGAAACATTCAGATGAAAAGTCAGATTTCTTCTCTTGATATGAAACTAATCACTAATTCGGTATCAAAGCTATTATTTAAAAAAAGGGTTTTCCATGTCACTGCAGAAAATTAAGTGGTAACTAGCATGGTCTAGTACAATATCACAAATTGTCAACGATGCAAAAAAGATTAAGCTTTTACTTTAGATTTGACTTGATGGGGTTCCTGTCTTGAGCTTCAATTAAATTTTCAGCTTTTCCTGAGGTTTGGAATGAGCCTAAGAATTCAAAGTAAAAACACAGTCAAAGCAAGCAAATTGTACTTGCCCTTGTGGGCAAAAGGAAAGGAAATGATAAGCCAGGCTTCAGCATCTATTAACCTTGAGTAAAAATTTAACAGATTAGCTGTTCTCAGTCCTTACCAATTCCAATGACATGTTTTTTATTAAATTAAAGTCTCAGGACATGCTACAAAAGCCCTAAGAAAGCATATGTCCTGAATAGCTAAATTCTTGAGCAAATTCACTGTCGGCTCATTAGTATTTTTGTATCATTGTAGTTCTAACATTTTTGGAAGTTTCAAGGGTCATTATGCCAAGGCTCACTGAGGCCCAGCATGTTATCTGAAGTACCTTAAGCAGCGAGGTTTAAAAAGCCCATGAAGTACATCCCATTTTATTGTTTTAAAAGATCACATATTAAAAGGTTCCAGTTTGATCATTACAAAGACTTGTCATGGCTTACCCTAATAGCACCTTCTTCAAAATATTCTTGGGCCTTATTTTCAGATGATTTTCTCTTAGTTTGACAGGTTTGACAGTACAGATAGGCAACTAAGCCCTAGGGCTAGTCATGAGTTTGACTTCTTAACAATATTGTATCTACAAAGAACAGCACACAAAAAGACAAGTTGCTCTGTGCTCTGCAGTTTCTATTGACTTTAAACTGCAAACTCATATTTCCTCCTCTGCTTTCATAGAAGAATTTAATTGGTGCCACAGTGAAAGATCCCAGCATGACCTGTCTCCACAGAAAGCCACTCCAGCTGCGATTGTGAGCAAATTTGTACGTTCAGACACTGCTGCAAGAGAGACCTTCCTAATAAGCTGAGATTTTGCACTGATGGAGAAAAAAAGAAGTGCTTGGTTGGAAACAGGGAGAACTGTGACTACCCTTACTCCACCCTTAGAGTCAAGCAAAGCTTTAAAGCCTTCAGTAAGGACCAAATGAAAACAGAATAAGGACTTGACAATTTACTTACCACAGAATAGTTAGCACAGGTAGAGGCACTAACAACTTGTGTAGGATAGATGTTAACCTATAGGTTATTAACCTATACTGTATAGGCATTAGGATTGCAGTTCCTCACACATTCTTTCCACCTTTCTGACCAGAATCCCACTAGGGGTGCAGCTACTTTGCTGTCACTAGGCTTTCGGCTGTGTCACGAGCAAATCTGAGGTAGCTTTAAACTACCTGCTGCTGCTTATAATGGAAACCAAGTCATGCAGTCTCAGCATACTACGTTTGCTACCCATCACTGCAGGGTAGGCACACTTTAGGAACTGTGGTGCTGCTGGATGGGCCTCCCTGCTTTTCAGACATTGGCCTCCTTTCTCTGAGTGCTGCAAAGGGGGTGATCTGATTCATGTGTCCCAATCAGTGACATGACAACATCCACAGTCACCATACATATGACAACCTGCTCCTCTTTCTGATTTTGGCTTTACAAAGCTTAGTCCTTGTATGTTAAAGGAATAATTTAATNAGAGGTTGATTGGTTTTCAGTACTGCCAATGGAGGGCCATAGCATGCAGATAAAGAGCAAGAGTGAAGAAATTATTGGAAAGACAATGCCAGTTCTTTAAAACAGGACTTCAGATGAAGTCAAATGTGGACATACGGTCCCAATAGCCTTCTGAGGGAAAAACTGAAGCCTACTGAAAATAGTCTAGCTACAAGAATTTTCCCACCTTAGGTACTTTTGTACTTTTCTTTAGAATACCACAGACACATAAAAATATGTCACATGTGCATCTGCCCAGAGTAATGATTTCATCCCATTAAATGTATTATTTTGAAGCTAAGAAAATAATGACCAAACAGAAATACATAAGCAATAGAAACAGCTTTAAAATTATATTTGTCTTCATAATTAAAATGTAAAACCAAATTATTTCCCACAACTTCAGTTTGGAAAAATTGAGTATCATCTCCACATGCTCAGAGGAGTGCTTTCTGCAATCAGTGTAACTAGAAAGGACAGACAAAGCCAGAAGTGAAAGCTAGAGTTGGCACATGACTATTATTCTTTTTCTTGCTTTTTTGTGCAACTGAATTGCTCGAGATCCTGAATTTGCTTATTTATTACTTAAGGATCCTGCACATCTTTCCATCTCAGTCAGAAGAAGAGTACCTGAAAAAGCCCCTTTTCTATTAACGACACTGCAAGAATGGATAAATCAAAATTTTATCCCTTAAATAGAGGTTCTTCCACAAGGTAGTTTCTCTGAAAGCAAGAAGTTTCAGCTTGGCACAGTGGGAAGTAGTTCATGCAAGGTCCTGTACCTGGGTCGTGACAATCCCAGGCACATAGATAGGTTGGGCACAGAATGACTGGAGAGCAACCCTGCCAAGAAGGACTTGGGAGTGCTCATGGATGGGAAGATCAGCATGAGCTGGCAATGTGTGCTGGCAGCCCAGAAAGCCAACCGCATCCTGGGCTGCATCAAAAGAATTGTGGCCAGCAGGTCAAGGGAGGTGATTCTGTCCCTCTACTCCATTCTCATGAGACCCTACCAGGAGTACTGCTTCAAGCTTTGGAGTCCTTAGCACAGGAAGAACCTGCTGGAATGGGTCCAGCAGAGGGCCACGAAGATGATAAGATAGCTGGAGCACCTACGAAGAGAGGCTGAGAGAGTTGGGCTTGTTCAGCCTGGAGAAGACCCTGGGTAGACCTTATAGCAGTCTTCCAGTACCTGAAGGGGGCCTACAGGAGAGATGGGGAGCAACTCTTTATCAGGGAGCATAGTGATAACACAAGGGGTAATGGTTGTAAACTGAAAGGTGAGCACTTCTGTGGAGAAGGATCTGGGGTCCTGGTAGATAGGAAACTATCCATGAGCCAGCAATGTGCCCTTGTCACCAAGAGAGCCAGTGGAATCCTGGGCTGCATAGGGAAAAGTGTGGCCAGTAGTTGAAGGAGGTCGTTCTGCTCCTCTACTCTGCACTCGTGAGGCCATAATTGGAATACCACATCCTGTTCTGGGCTTCCCAGTTCAAGAGAGACAGGGCACTACTGGAGAGAGTCCAACACAGGGCAACAAAGATTATTAAGGGATTAGAGATCTTCCCTTGTGAAGAAAGACTGAGAGAGCTGGGACTCCTTAGCCTGGAGAAGAGTCCCTGGAGAAAAGAAGGCTGAGGGGAGACCTTAGTAATGCTTACAAGTATCTAAAGGATAGGTTGAAGAAGGATGGAGCCAGCCTCTTTTCAGTGGTTCCCAGTGACAGGATGATGGGCAATGGGCACAAGCTGGCAAAGAGGAAGTTCCAGTCAAATATGAGGAAAAACTTCTTTACAGTGAGGGTAACAGGGCACTGGAACAAGCTGCCCAGGGAGATTATGGAGTCCCCTTCTCTGGTGACCTTCAAAACCCATCTGGATGCAGTCCTGAGTAACGTGGTCTAGGCAATCCTGCTTTAGCAGGGGAGTCGGACTAGATGATCTCCAGAGGTCCCTTTCAACTCTGACAATTCTGTGATTCCATGACTTGGAACAGGTTGCCCAGAGAAGTTGTGGGTGACCCATCAAGACCAGGCTGGGTGGGGCTTTGAGTAACCTGGTCTAGTAGGAGGTGTGCCTGCCTGTGGCAGGGAGGTTGGAACTAGATGATCTTTAAGGTCCCTTCCAACCTAAACTATTCTATGTTTCAATGATTACTACGAAAGAAGTAAGGTCTTACTGAGCTGCTATGCTGTAAGAGAAGGTAAGGTAAAATAAGTTGCAGGATAAGTCCAGTCCAACATCACTCAAATACAAATAATGGACATTGTGTGTTTGTGTACTCCCAAAGTGTGGAGGACTCAGTTTTTGAAACTTCAGGCACAAATCTGGAAAGAGTGAGGAAAAAAAAAAAACTAGTCACAAATCAGGAAATGCAAACAGTGATTATAAGTCTTTTCTTTAACAGGATCTTTGAACAGATAAATAGTCATGTAATTAAAGTAGGTCAGACTATTTTTTGGTAAGTCTACAATGTTTTGCAGACAAGCATTCATTTCAATGACATTTTAAAGAGCATCTATGCTAATTTCAGAAGGAAAACAAGGAAGATAAAAAGGAATAAAAACAATTCCTTTCTCAATTTGAAAAATGACAATTTGATTCAAACATTTTTGCATTTTCATGCAAAAAAAAAATATAAGGTTGTGACTTTGTCCCAGTATGGAACAAAAATAGATGTACAGCCTTCAAAATGTAATCATAAAATCAATCTTTTTCCTTTGATCAGCTCCCTAATTGTTGGAACTTATATCATATAGCTTAAGAAGTTGTCAAGAAATGTCCTCAATTCAGACATTATGAAAGTAAGCAAAAAATAAAGTGGTGGGCTTTTTTTAATGTAACCTGACTGATGTCCTAAAAACCTTAGTTTGATGGCCACTTTAAATTGCTGGTTTCCTCCATATATGGAACTATAAATCCTTCTTACTACCAGATGTTTGTGAATAGCTAGCTATTTCAGATCCAGCTTCCTCACTTTTAATTAGCAAAAAGGAGAAAAAAAAAAAAGTTGCTATTAGCCATACCACCAAAATCCAGCATTTTCATTAATTAGTAATCTGTACATAAGAACAGAGTTGTAACTGGTGTGGCAGACTGAATTTGTGATGTTGGCAGTTAGGAAATGGAGGTTCCTTTGGTATCAAAACCAACAACGTGAAACTTATGATGGGCCTGAGCTTTTTCAGCAGCTCTACACAGCCACACCTCAGCTTAGGAACTCCTGGAGTCCACTTTCAGAGCCATATCCCTACTCTGTAATGCTGTGCTACCCCTACCTGGATGTCTGCAAATCCAATGGAGACAACTTTTGGCATGACTTGAAAAGGTGTGAGGAGAAGCAACCTAATTAAGCCGCCTGTCACTAGAGGGCAATGCAACACTGTTGCTGGTCCATTCCTGTCACCTTCTTCCTCTTAGAGCCTCTCTAGCCCCTGTTCTCTGTGAGCCTCATGCTCCAGCTGCATTAGGAGCACATCATACCTGCCAGCAGCCAACGACACGAACCAGCAACATGAACCTTTGGAGATGACGCCTGTGCTTGCGCTGAGCGTTATGCGCCAACCCACTGAGGCTGTACTTTGCAGTGTTAATGAGACCAATCCCATTCTCAATCTAGGGTAAGGCACGGCTTAAAAATAAACCATTTCAATTAACAGAGGATTTTGCAAACACATGTAACGTTTGGTGTTTAATTGGAAGACTATTAACTAGGTCAGGAGACATCAGTGGTCAGAAGACATCAGTATATAACCGGACGCCCTGGCAAAGTGCTACTGTAGGAGATAATATGCAATAATAGAAGAGAAGCAAGAGCTCAGGGACAAATTCAGTCTTCATATAAGCAAGTAAGAATCCCATTTAAGA
Source organism: Nycticryphes semicollaris (assembly GCA_013400055.1). Taxonomy (NCBI): domain Eukaryota; kingdom Metazoa; phylum Chordata; class Aves; order Charadriiformes; family Rostratulidae; genus Nycticryphes; species Nycticryphes semicollaris. The sequence continues at coordinate 113,399 of VXBJ01007443.1, forward strand.
CCAAAACCCATAGTGGTTTGTAGACATCTGAAACAACTTATATTCACAACCATTGTCCAGAGAGTGAGGAAACCACCAAGTTCTGCATGCGCAGAGTCCAGAGGGTATGTGAAACTTTGAATTTAGTGCAGAGGTAGAATAGGTTTGGTGCTACTATGTCAGTTGTTACAAGAGTTTGGTCTAATTTGCAGTACGTAAAGAAAACTCTTTTTCACAGAAATGGAAAATGTTCTCTTTTTAATGCATATTAAAATTCTGTATCCAGCTATAAATCAAAAATTAACAACTTTATCTAGGTCAGGGCATTGAAGATACATTAAAGTTTTATCCTCATTCACTAAATTTTAATTTTAATGTGGCATGTCTGACAAGTCTTGTGGGAATGCTTGGAATCCACTGACATCCTTCTGTCATTGGTATCAAAGCCTCATCTTTGAGACTGTTGTTTCCAGATACTTAATTATCACTGGATTATTTTGTTTCTGCAATGGTGTTCCAATCAATGGCTGTGTAGGTATTCACATGCATGCACCTTATTTGTCAGCTAAAGCTCACATACCACAGAAATAATCACCTTTAGCTATAGAAACACAGTTTTCTATGTAACCACTTAAAGGTGAAGCAATACCTCAGGTTTTTATCCCTTCCAGCCTTTTTAAACTTACTGGAACTGCTTGCCTGTAAATTAAAACTCCTGCAGTCCAGAAACTCATTGCAGTCCAGAAACTTTAAATCTACTTCTTTCTTCTGTGATTTTTGCACATATATCAATTTTCAGGTGCCAGAGGCCTCTAACAAACTGGGCTGGGATGAAGAAAAGGAAGGAGAAAATACATTCAATAATATATGTTCTACCTGATGATTGAAATAACTTGGCTGTACCCTCACTGCATCCCTGACTTTCAACCCAGCATGCACTCCATTGTGTCCCAACCTGCTCACATCACTATGCACTAACTTTTTAACCTGAATTTACAGAAAAAGTTAAATGCTTTTCCTGTCACACAGTCACCCAAAGCTTCCTGCACTGTTTCCTCACTTATTCAGAATCGCTGCCTAGTGTGGGGAAACTGCATGTTTCACTTACCTTCTTCTCTAAGGAATAAAAATGTAATGATAGAACTCCAAGAGTGCCTAGAAATGTTTCTGCTCTTTGGAAATACTGGCCTGGTTATACCTAAAATAGTCAGCTGGGAAGACTAATTGTATGTACCTCACAGCCATAAGGCACTGGGTAATTTTATTTACAGGTACTTGATACTGACAATTGACCTTCTCGTTCAAAGTGCAGATGCTACTCCTGAAGCCAGCTACGACTAAGACCAGAGTATTTGTTCTTCTTGACAAGTTAGGATTACATTTACTGAATTTTAGCTTTTTGTTTGTGTAATTCAACACTGATGCAAAATGTTACCACTTTTTAATATTAGCTTTATTTCTCTTTCTTGTTGCAGGTCCTTAAGTTTTCCAAGTACCTTTCCTCCTTAAAAATAAAGGTCCTACTTGTTTGCTTTTTCATTTCTTTTGCCAGATTTCATATTGCATTTTCCTGAACACCACAACTATTTATCCAGGGGAAGGACTAAGCGACAGATTCCTTCTGACATTCTCAGAATGCTGCTGTGAAGGCTTCTGGCTTCAAGGACACATAGTGATGGAAGATGAAAGCTTTTTAACGGTTCAGATTCCTTAGTAAATAACCAACACATAAAGTTCAAAATAGGTTCAAAATTTATATTCCCCTCCTCAGGAAATTACACCAATGAAAGCAAAGTAAATCTGTCAGGACCACTGAACATACACGTATACATTTACATACAGAAAAGGGAACAAAATTACTTCTTTCCAAAGAAAGAAAGAAAAAGGCCTTTTTATAGAGCCTAATTTCAAGGATTCCATTCTCCATTCTCCATTATTTGTGTTTGGAATAATATCAGCAGGCAGGCAAGTCAGCCAGTTCTGCAAGTTGGCTTCATTTAATTACCTTCTATATAATTCAATATGGAAGCAAATTTTTTCTCTTTAATCATACCTTATACGAGAGGTAAATCACTCCCTCTTTCTTTACACCCACAGTCAGTCATACTATAACATTTTGGTAGGGAGAGTGGAAAATGTTTTCTACACTTGCTCATGCACCAGCATGTTTGATTTAAATTATCAAGGTATTAGGTAGACAGCTACCTCAGGCACAGTGCATGTTTCTGTGGCTACAGGACTCCAGAGGCTGTTTACATAAAATCATAGAATGGTTAGAATTGGAAGGGACCTTAAAGATCATGGAGTTCCACACCCCTGCCATGGGGAGGGACACCTCCCAGTACAGCAGGTAGCTCAAAGCCCCATCCAGCCTGCTCTTGAAGACTTCCATGCCTTGAGTCCTTTGCCACCTAGGAAGCACCTTGCATCAGGACAGAAACCCAAGCCATGCAAATCCTAAGCTAGTTCCCCAGACATCTTTCTATTGATCTGTCATGGGAATGCTATCTTCACTGAAAAGGCAGAAGGGCAAATATGAGTTTAATAGATATATCTTCATCTCAGCTATGTTCCCCATTGAACAGCTGACAAAGTTGCTCAGTACACTAGTCCATCTTTGCAAGTAGGAGCTACATAGCAGCGCGGTGGCTTTTAAACCTCCTGACAGTAGCAAATTGAGAAACACTTTTTAAGCATGTCCCATTACTGCAGCTGTGGGCAGGGGAGAATCCAAACTAGCAGCAGTATTACCGTGAACCATATGTGTGCCACGAGGTGTGCACTGAGCATCAGTACCAGAGTAGTCCCTGAAGCCAGAAAACCAGCCAGAGCAAACAAAATAGCTTAGGACACCACTTTGTTCTGCTGACCCACACTCCCCACCGAGCCCTGCCCATTCAAATAGACTGCTTACCACCCCCTTAAGTCCCTGTACCTGTTGATGCTTGCCACTTGTTAGCATTCTAGTATCTCAACTACCAAGGATGTTTCCTAGTTCCAAATACATAAGGACCTCAGATATTACAGCAAGGGAATGCTTTGATCAACGTTGACCAATATATGTGAAAATGTGAAGAAAAAAGTCAACACTTTCTTTTAGGCATCAGATATGGCACTTTGCACCAAGGAGAATTCCCTACTGAGTTTGTAATTGCCTAGTTGAAAATGAGAATTCAAAAAGGAATTCAAAACAATAATTTAAAATTTTGCTGATCTGTGATATTACCATCAACAGTTTTCCAACTTTAAAAAGGCCCTGAATAGTATATAGTAGACCTAAAAGCAAAAATAGAAATAGAAAACTCCCCAAACTCTCTCATCTTCCCATTAAGATGAATTTTTGCAATGAATGAATAACCTCTTTCACATTTAATTTAGGCCTACCCATCAACATGGCTGTTATTATTCACAGCAGCAAAGCTCTTGCCACACTACAGCAGAAATAATAGCTGTATCTTCAGATTCTTCTTTTCCCAAGAATTCACAATGTTATTCAAATAAGCCCAATATGCCATAGGTACAGCAGACAAGGATGCTTTTAATGAAGGCCTATTTTTATTTCTGTCCCAGCTTTATATAACATGACTGGAATATGCTTGTTGAAGAAAGGACTACTAATAGTATGCCATCTCTCCTCGACATGCAAGGACTCATGACACCCTTGGACATTTTCAATATTCATGTTGACATCTATATTCTACCAAGAAGCACTGTACCATTTACTAAACAGCGAAGGCAAGACAGTGTCCTTGATGTTTCCATAATACACGATATAGTGTTTCCCTGAGAAAAGAAAAGCAAAGCCGGAAATAGATCTATTGCCAAGTAAATCACAAACTGTGGAAGAGCCATCAACTTCTTCATTTATGCCTGTCCAAAAACCTAGCAGAATGAGATGCCACCACCTGGCTTGTGATTGGGAGTCTGATCCTGATCCTGTTGCCACCCAGCTAATACTGAGTGAGATACACCATTGGGTCTTTTCTCCTGCATGGCAAGGAAGTGAATTATAGCAGCAAGTAAAGCTTTTTCTGATCTAGTTCCATAGCTGTGTCTTTCAAAGGACTTCAGTGAGATGCCCAAACCATGTGCTGTTACAATGGGAGCTGGGTGTCCATGTCCCCGAGGCCCACCTGATCGCTCCTTCCGCGGTTACCATGGGGATATTTTTATTCAGAGTCCAGAGGAGGTTTCTCTGCAAAACTATCTCTCTGAAACAAAGTTGGATGTGTGCTTCCCAGGCCGCTTTTTGAAAACCATGTAGAATGAAACAAATGCAAGTACTTGTAGTCATCTTATTCACACTCACACATAGAACAGTGTAGAAAAGTTAATTTCAAGTGAGGCAAGTGGCTCAGTTACTATACTGTACTTACAATTTTCACCTTTTTTGTGGACAGCCTCTAAATTTATTTAGATCTCTTCAGCTGAACCTCTGTAGTATCTGGAGTATTGCTACCAAACAAATTAGTTGAGATGTAGCAATAATGCAATTATTAACATATAGCTGACCTTCCAAGACAGTTTACAGGCAGCCATGATGGAAGATGTACGTAGAATCATCTTATTTTAATTCAGATCTGCTGAAAACCAAATGGGAAATTAAGGAATGACCTGAAAAAGGACCTCCATGTGAATAATCTCTGTGTACCACCTGGGAGATACCTGTCTCACTGATTTAAGACACATTACTAGCTTTTTTTTTTTTCCAGATTTATGGGGTTTGCATTAAAACAACCATTTACAGCTGTTACTTTTGGAGCGGGGGGAGGAGGGAAGTGATCACTAAATCAGAGAGGAAGGAGGAAAATGTTACATAACTCAGGGAAAGAAAATCTTTGGGCTCTTTGCTGCCTTTTACCTACCAGCCAGAAGCAATTTTGGAAGTAGCCAAGACTTGTGAGGAAAAGCTAAAATACAAATAAGACACAGATGGATAGGTTTTCATTGGTACAGCTGTTTTATCTTTTAGGTTTATAGTTTGGGAAGAGATACAAAATACCCCAGGTTCTGAAAAAAAAGGGCTATTTTGAAGCATGTAATGAGACCTTATCACATTGCCAGGAGGCAAGAAGTTTCTTCCAGGACCTGCTCCCCAACAGTGGAGCAGTTGTGCATAAACCTTAAGCCTTCAGCCCACTGAAGCAGTGCAGAAGAGGCTCTGCCCCTGGGTGCACTGTAGAGGTGAAAGAAGTGAAATACCTCACCAAAGAGGTATTGGCACCTGGAAGACTCTGAAGCTTTTTGCTCATAACTTGCTGAGAAATACGAAAGCCCTGTAGACTGCTTTTTATATTCTATGTGCAGGGGTTGTATATAGCCAAAATGAAGAACCTTCCAACCTCAAAATAATGTTCAAGATAAAAAACACACAACTAAGTTCTACTGAAGTTAAAATCGTACTGCTTTTCAGATTGACCTTCTATGAACTTAACTTTTATGACTGTTGAACTTAGAGTTTAATACCGACCCCATTAGGTATTCCATGTAGAAAAGATTTCAGCCTAGAGTGCTGTGAAGCTGGGATCCCCTTTGAGCAATAATCTGTTTTAAAATAACAATACATGCACAAAAATCCCTAAAATTAAAAGGAATCCAAATCTAAAATTCTTTTTTAAATGAAGCATGCGTTTAAAATTTTGCCACTTATGTAAGTTTCAGGCCTTAAAAAGTAAAATACTCATACAATAAAAAGAAGTCAATGACATGGTCGTGACATAATAGCTGTCTTTCAGTTTATTTGGAGTAACCACAAATTATTGTTTTATCTGTGAATGTCTTATTGCTATCAGTATAATTATGATGTTATGCATCACTTACATGCATGTGTAACAGCAGTTCCCAAATGCTGATCATTTTAATCATTTCTACCACAATGCAAAGATAAAAGTGATTAGCTACTCATTTCTCTAATTAAAGTTGGTAGCAAAAATATTTCACCAAGGAAAGAGGTGTGAAAGGTATGTTGATAATGAAAAAATGTGGGTGCCCTGAATGAATTGTAATAATTTTAGTATTTGATATTAATCAGATGAGATAAAGAAGTTACTAGCATACTTTTCCCACTTCTCACTCTCACACTCTCACACACATCAGCTTACTGATAGGTAAGCTGCTCAAAACTTACGTATAGAGACTTAATACACCTAATAATAAATTAAAATGAAGTCTGAACATGGATATGTACAAAATGACTGTGTCTCCATGACATTTCTTACTGCAGGAGGAAAGGCTTGAGTCAGCAAGAGGCTAGAAAGCTATAGTAATGACATGAAAATGAGCTTTTGAACTTGAGAGACATGAGAGAACTCAGGTTCTAACTCCCAGTGAAAGCCAGCAGGCAGAGCCTGTAACCCTCCTAGCCCTATACAGAGTCATAGTAAGGGAGATGCAAGTCCTCTCCCAGCGCCATGTCTGGAATGCAACGATGTGCAGAAAACAGACTTATTCTCACTTTGGGCAACATTAATTCCAGGGCTTTCAAGCCTCTACTGCAGGGTAGGATGGTTAGCTTTCCTATTAAAAATGGGGCTGGAAGCTGAAGCTGAAGAGATTTTGTTTAAAGAAACTTCACTGGCTCTTACAGTTCAGTAATATAGTAAGACCTAAAAGCATTTTAACTAAAACCTTGGAATCTACTGTAGAATTCAAAATACAGACCTTCTGTTCCAGCTTAAGTGAATGATGCAGCAGTCTATCACCGTTGAGAAACACTATTTTCCAGGTGCCTGAATACAGCCCTTGGGGCAACTAATTCTCTTTACCTCAGCTTGAAAATCCCACCTTCAACAGATGCATCTCTGCTAGTATTTTAGCTGGGGTCAGGAGTGCACTTTTGAAGAGGCTCTCCTGAGCATTCCCCTTTACTTCATTTTACTTTGCTCTGCAGAGCAATCTCAGAGCACACAGACTGTGTCCATTTGGGATGAATGAAAGTAAACTGGGGTGCACTGTTTTTGCACATAGGTGTTCGTTCAGCAGGACGGAAGTGTATCTCTAAGAAGGTGATGGCATGAATGCTGGATATCCTGTATTTTATGCTTACTTCTGCAGGATGATCCCTACCTGCTAATTCAGACTTAAAACAGGTTACACCGTACATAGACTACTAATGCCAACATGTACATCACAACCAGTAAATTGGGAAGACAAACTTTTGAAAGAGGAATTGCTTTATCTGAAGCAAATATTTGAACAAATGGGCATTCGTAGAATTTCTAGTATTATCCCTCTGCACAACATTAAAGCTATGTAACAAAGAATATAATGTTTGGTCACTAATGCAAGTGAACTAATTGGTGAGGCCAAGATTGGAGGCAGCTCAGATATCAGCAATCATACACTGGTGGAGTCTGCATTCCTGAGGGATATGGGTCAGGTGAAGAGTAAAGTCAGGACCCTGAATTTTAGCAAAGCAAAATTCCAGCTCTTCAAGGAGCCAACAAGACCCCAAGGGAAACTGCCCTTGGTGACAAGGAAGCAGAACAGAGCTGACAGACCTTTAAGGATACTTTCCACAGTGCACAAGATCTCTCAGTCCTCAAGTGTAAGAAATCAGGAAAGGAAGGCAAGACATTGGCTGAGTCGAGACATGAAGGTCAAAATGAAGGGCAAGAAGGAAATGCACAGGCAGGGGAAGTGGGGACAAGTATCCTGGAAAGAGTATAGGTTTGTGTCCCAGTTGTGTAAAGATGGAGTCAGGAAGGCCAAGGCTCAGCTGGAGCTGAACTTGGCAAGGGACACAAAGAATAGTAAGAAGTGCTTCTAGAGGTATGTAATCAGAAAAGAAAGGTCATAGAAAGGGTATCTCCCTAATGAGCAAGAAGGCAAACTAGTAACAATGGATGAGAAGGCTGAGGTACTCAACTTTTCTGCCTCAGTCTTCACTGGCAACCTCTCTTCCCATATCTCTCGAGTGGATGGACCACAAGGCCATCAACTGGGGAGAAAAGTCCCTCCCACTGTAAGAGAAGATAAGGTCCATTATCACCTGAAGAACATGAACATAAAGAAGTCTATGAGACTTGATGAGATGCATCCCAGAGTCCCGAGGGAATTGGCTGATGTTGTTGAAAAGCCACTCCCTATGATATTTGAAGAGTCATGGCAGTCAGGTGAAGTCCCCAGTGACTGGAGAAAGGGAAACATTGCAGTCTTTTTTTAAAAAGGATAGAAAGGAGGACCTGTCAGTCTCACCTCTGTGCCTGGGAAGATAGAGAAACAGATCCTCATAGAAGCTGTACTAAGGCACATGCAGGGTAGGGAGGTGATTCAAGATAGACAGGCATCATGGCTTCACCAAGGGCAAGTCCTTCCTGACCAACCTAGTGGCCTGCTACAATGGAGTGACCACATCAGTGGACAAAGGAGGAGATACGGATGTCATTTATCTGGACTTCTGTAAGGCCTTTGATGCAGTTCCTTTAAATTGGATATGGAAATAAGGATTTGATGGATGGATTGTTCAGTGGATGAGGAATTGGTTGGATGGTCACATCCAGAGGACAATGGTCAATGGCTCGATGATCAGCTGGAGATTGGTGACAAGTGGGGTCCCTGAGGGTCCATACTGGGACCAGTACTGTTTAATATTTTCATCAATTACATAGACAGTGGGATTGAGAGCACCCTCGGCAAGTTTGTAGATGACACCAAGGTGAGTGGTGCAGTTGAAATGCTGGAGGGATGGGATGCCATCCAGAGGGATCTGGAAAAGCTAGAGAAATGGACCTGTGAGAGCCTCACGAGGTTTAACAAGGCCAAGCACCAGATCCTGCACCTGTCTTGGGACAAGCCATGGTATCAATACAGGCTGAGGGATGAAGGGATTGAGACCTGCCCTGCCAAGAAGGACTTGGGGGTACTAGTGGGTGAAAAGCTGGACATGAGCTGGCAATGTGCACCCACAGCCCAGAACAGAAAGCCAACTGCATCCTGGGCTGCATCAAAAGAAGCATGGCCATCAGGTCAAGGGAGGTGATTCTGCCCCTCTACACTGCTCTCATGAGACTCCACCTGGAGTACTGCATTCATCTCTGGAGCCTTCAGCACAGGAAGGACATGGACCTGTTGCAGCAGGTCCAGAGAAGGGCCACAAAAATTATCAGAGGGCTTGGAGCATCTCTCCTGTGAGGAAAGAGTTAGGGTTGTTCAGCCTGGACAAGACAAGGCTCTGGGAAGACCTTATTGCAGCCTTTCCATACTTAATGGGGGCTTGTCATGAAGATGGGGACAAACTTTTTAGCAGGGCCT
>VXBJ01007443.1:122679-218638 GCA_013400055.1 Nycticryphes semicollaris
AGGTGGTAGATGCCCCATCCGTGGAAATATGCAAGGTCAGGTTGGACAGGGCTCTGAACAACCTAATTTAGTTGAAGATGTCCCTGCTTATTGGAGGGAGGTTGGTCTAGATGACCTTTTAAGGTCCATGCCAACCCAAACTATTCTATGATTATATGATTCTATGATTCTATAAAAGTAACTAACGTTCAGATATTTCCCTAGATTCTCCCACACAGAAGAGACAAAAAGGCAGGTTTGCAGGAAAGATCTTTCAGTGTTAAACATTCTTTCCTAAAATTAAGTATATTCTTTGGAACATAGCTTAGTCTTCCTTAAAAGAAGGTTGGAATAATTAATAATAAATAAAAATATTTATTTCTTAAATATTGGAACACTGTATCTATATTTTTATTACTTAATTTTCCATTTCAGTGAAAATATGTTTGATACTTGGAACCAACAAAGACGCATAATTCTGTTGAATATGGATGATTCATATTCAAGCTGTGATTCCTAATTACAATGCATTTTTCATGGTACCATCGCAGATTACCATGGCTGATTCTTGGTCAGTCATGACCTACTTAATTAGCAGGAACTTAACTATTATATTATTTGACTTTTCATGTATTGTATAGGGTATGCCTTTCAGCTCTTAGGATAAAACATACTCTCTTGTCATAGTATTGAAACCAAATTATATTGATCAAATCACAAGCAGGCAGCTCTTTGCAATGCTCCACAAATATAAAAATGAAACAGTCACAAACTGTATATGTTATAGCATATGAAAAACTGACTTGCTCCTCTAAAAGCAAAGCACAAGGTATATGAGGAACTTCACCATAAAAAGCTTCACTTCTGAATAATTTTAAGAGTATTTTTAGATATTAGTGTAGGTGTGGGGGAAAAGCCCTCATTGCTTTTAAGTCTGCCTTTTGTTTAAGACACCATTTCAAGAGATGATGTTATGTAATATGAACTGACAAGGGAAAAGAGTCTAAAACCAAGTGATTCAACTCAGTTATAGTAGTAGAATTTCACACAAGGTACTGGAAGAATTTCATACTGTACAAGGCTCTGTCTTAGAAAACTTTAGAAACATTTAGGTATTTACTTTAGTAGATCATTGAGGTTTATGTTCATATTAGATGAAAATATCAATATAATTCTTTCTTTCCAAACAGGTTTATACCAAATTATTTTCTCTTTACCAGTAAGTCTCAATCCATGTGCTATGATTACTCTCTTAAATAACAAGTCCTGAAATACAGAAATCTTGAATAGATGTTCTTGCTACCTGCTTTAAATTAACTGCAGTCCTTTGTGCCTTGCAGTGGGCACTATATCAAAGAAAAATTCCATTTGTGTCCGGGAAAGTGTCTGGACTGGTACCTGAGAGGTAGGATACTATCTACAAGAGAAGAATAATACAGCAAAGGAAAGCCAACATTTTTTCCACAAACCTCAAAGAGAGAAGCTGTGTCTAAGGGAGAAAAGGCAATTTACTTTCAGCTCTGCTTGCAATTCTTAGCCCTCTGATTAAGACTGCCAAAAAACTCAGACCTACTAAGTCACATCAGTAGGACTTACCAAACTGATACCTTGTTTCTGAGGACAGCTGTTAGCAGATACTGGGTGAGAGTATAAGGACAGAGAAGGCACAAAGTCATGCCTCCCTCTCATATGCCGTCCTCACTGCTGCCAGTTTAGGGGCCACCAAACTGGGAGGTTGCACCCCCATCACCATGTTTAATAGGCTGTCAGCCACCTTCTTCCCATAAATATCTTTAACTGCTTTTTAACCCAGATATATTTTGCGCACTGACAAACTCAGGCTTCAGTTTATGGATGAATGCTTGCTGTGGTTTATTTTAAACAGCTTTCACTGGGTATCCCCTAGCTCCAGACCCAGCAGTTATGGGAGAAAGGAGAAGAGGGAGGACAGGATTGAAGGCAATCAAATTACTGTCTCAAGGCATCTCAAATCACAGCGGCTTTCTAATCATATTTGAAAAACTTGTCCACTCTTCACTGCGTGTACTTACCTGGATACCAAATCTCATACACCAACATTTGTGTTATTTACAGTCTTTGTAAAACAAGGTTTAAATCGTTTGTCCTGGTTCCCAGTTGGAGCCTGTGTCGCAATACATCATCCCCAAAACAAGACCCTTAGCTGTCAGGCAGGGGTGACTTTGCATATCTGAAACACAGGTATGGCAAGAAAAGGAAAAGCCACAACAAGCTAGAGATTACTGCGGAAAGATACTCCACCGGGAACTTGGAGCTGCTAACATGGCAAACACCCTACAAGTCTCCGAACTTATTCCAGTGGAGCCTGCATAACCTGGTGTCACTGGCTGAGTGGAAGGTTTAATATCTTCTCATGTGCTCAGACAGAAGTCTTCACTGGGAAATCTCATTACACCACAGATACCATGAGCCCCTACGAAGGTGCTCTCTTAGGACAGCAGAACCGTAACGATGAAAAAAATAATGCTTTTGAGTTTTGTTCTTCTTCTGTAAATCTGGCTGGAGAAGTTCAGTGTCTGTTTTTTAGTTCCATTCCTCTGAGTAACAACAGCACAGCAGAGATGACAGCAATGGTGGGGTGGCATGCAGGTAGGTTGCTCACACTAGTTGACTAGTTGACATCTAAAGAAATAGCAAAGGCCCTTTTTTTCCGCAGTTTATGCACTGAAAAGCCACTTCAGTGGCTGGCACATTTCTCCCAAAGTCCAGAGTGTCACCCCAAAAGAATACTTCACCTCTAAGAAAAAAATTGATCCCAAGGTCAAAATTACAGATTGGAATTATGTAATGCCAACAACATACATTTTTAGACTTCTGTTCAAAACGCAATAAGGTAATTGTTTATCTATAAAGTTCCAGGGTCAGATCTTTTTTGACAGGAATACTAGTAGTTGCAGGAAGATGCCCACATATTTTAATGTTACCAGCTTACCGCCTATGTTCACCTGTCAGATGCTGCACCATATTTAGCAACTGCTGTCACTGCCACAACAACATTTGTCATTGCCATTTTTGCATATTCCTGAATACCCTGCAGCTGCTTCTCTGAAAGAGTGAGTCATCCAAAACTGTTAAATCTGGAAGCCGGTCTCAATTTGGCTCCCAGCAAAATCAACACATATGATGAACCCTCAACACTCATGGGGAGGACTTCAAGGGACAAGACCCTAAAGCACTGCAGGGAGGCAAAAAGCAAAGCTGCTGCACACTTTGCATGGCACGGGACACTAATAACTCCCCTGTAATCTCCTGGGGGCTAACCCAGAGGGCCACTTGGCACCATGTCATGAGCTGCAATTCAGCTGTGATGAGAGACCCATCCTTTAAAATAGGCTTGAGGGGCAACAAGCATCCTGTCCCTCCACCCGTTCACAAACTTAATAGGATCAACACTCAAGCTATGCAGATGTCCCCATTCTGCTGTATCCAGCCATGTATAGTTCCAGTTATATTATACCATAATCAAAACAAAATTTAAGATCAAATTTCATCAAACTAGGAAAAAACAGTAAGCAGATATGAATGTTCTATACTTAAAATACTATATACAAACATATAGATACATAAAATTACAGTACTGTTCATACAAAGCTTCTTTCTAAGGAAGGTCCTTTCAGATCAATATGCATATTAAGAATCATTTAAATTCATTTCTAGTTGATCAATCTTTATACCACTGAGAAAATACAAAATTGACTTTAGCTGGACATAAATTGCTCCTATTTGAGATCCTCTTAAACTCCAACAGCAAATAAGTTGATATTTGGCTGCAGAAATTCTTTCAAACAGCAATAGCAAATAAACTGTAGCAACAAATATGAGAATGAAATAGCAAAGTTAGATGCTGACATTTCCTCAAACGTTTGCCGTTAAGTGATGCATTTTTAAGATTGCCAGTGATTATCTTCTATTGATTGGTGTTCAGTGGCTTCACCGACAATGATGTTCTCATAGACTATTTGAATTTTGCCTGCAGAGGTCCCAGGAGGTAGTTTTATTTGATTTTAAACTTTTCTCTCCTGCAGAAAATCTGATTTGCATAGTAGATACTCTTTCGAGTGGTAAATGTTATTGTCCTATTATTACTTTACATATTTCAGTTTTATAACTGAACTACTGAGCAATGTTAAGATATTTTCTATGTTTCAAGCCATTCCAATTCTTTGCTTCATAAACTTCTGAAAATAATAAAATCTTGTTTTGATGGAGCAGCTTCTAAACACGTCCATGAGGTAAAATACCAAAAGCAACCTTCAGGCTGTTTGTATAAGCAGTAGGACCACAAAGTTCCAAGAATTCTCAGGAGTAAATCAACACTTTTCAAATTATTTTTTTTTTAATATTTTAAAGAAAATTTTATAATTCTTAGAATGTACCTTTTAGGCTCCCCACTAGAAACCACATCTGTCTTTCACTCTTGTATATTTCATCTCCTCCCCTTCCCATTCACAATTCTCAATTCAAAATAATTTCGTCATCTAGGCCCTTTTTTCTTGTACACGAATAAGGCTAGGCAGCCAAAGACAAGCTCAACTATATTTATGTGTTCAAATCTGTTTTTTATAGGAGCTTCTGCTCTTTTGGCATTGGGTACTGTTCCTCAGTTCCTGTTCTTCCTAAAATAGTCCTTAGAGTCTTCCTGCTGCCTGGCACTGGTCATGCCTGACACATGTCCCCTTGGGGTCTGGAAGTGGTCAGGGGAGACAGGTTCTCTCCCATGAGATTATTGTTGCAGAATGGGAGAATATAATTCACCAGGCTTAAAAAACTAGAAGTATCAAACCTGGGAAGATGAGTGGTGATTCCATTACTTGAAGAAGGCAAAGCTGAGAGTTTCATTTTACTGAATGTACTATAGCCCTGCAGTTCCTAAGAGCGTGGAAAAGTTGCGCATTATCATTTATGCAGAAGCTGTTCTCTGGCAGAATTTGAATCATTTAAGGTGATTTCAAGGCACGTGCACGCACAGATTCTCATGCACAATGGAGGAAATAATGCAAGTGACAAAACAAGGACTTTAAACATATCAGTGAAATGATGCTTCAGAGCAAATGTGGAATTTTCTGTACACATTTAATCAACCAGCTCTTTCTAAAGCCAGAGGAGCATTAAATAAGAAATCTATTGTTTATGTTCATATACATAGGTATTATATTTCATATATTTGCTGAATATAATTCTGTATCAGACATGAAGATCGTCCTGCTTGAATGATGAAAAAATAATTTGGAGATAATGTATTAGATAAAAATGACAAAATTCATCACACAAACAATTCTGAATAAGGAATATTACCAGTTGGAGTTTCAAAGCAAACATTTCCTGTAAGTTTTACAAGCATCTTGAATTATTCAAGCCACCAATTGCTGGGTTACCTTTCCATAGTATATCATCCTAAGAAATAAATATTGGGCTACAGCATCCCCTATGCAGGATTTTACATCACTTTTTGAATTTATCTGTATTTCCACTGTAAAATAGATTTAAAATTGACAGCATTTACCTCTTGCCAAGAATACAGCTTCATCCATACATCTCCTAGAAAACATACATTTCCAATTCTCACTACCTCAGGACACACTGTGAGAAGCTGTAAATTGCATCATAAACCTCACCGATCATGAGGGTCATACAACCACAGCAATACAAAAGCTGAAAATACTTCTGCTGATACTGGTGCCAACTGCAGCATTTTCTTAACCTAGGAAACCTTGTGCACTTTTGAAGGGATGTGACGCTGCAGGTGCTGCAGACCCTTGAAGACCCACTGCTATTGACCATCTCCCTGCCAGGCTGCACGTCGCTGTGTTCAAGGGCTACTCCTGGTGGAAGTGTTTATGACCAAGCATACATACCACACTGCAGTGCCATACACCTACCTTTAGGTTACCTTGGAAGACTGAAATTGGCATTGCATCAGCAGCACAGATCCCCTCTCAGGTTAATTTAATCTGCTAAAATAATTACACTGCTTTTGATATTTTAGCAACCCCATTTCAACGCAGTCTGGTTACCTCTAAGCACTGGCCAGTTGTGCCATTGCTCTGGGAAGACACAAATTTACAAATCCAGCACACACCTAGAAACATCTCACTGAGGAGATGCAATGCTCAGCAGCTATCATGCTACAGACTGCAAAGAAAACCCACAAAGAAGGATGAGTCACTGTTTTGGCATTTCTCAATGGCCACATCACCAGAAATGCAAGGCAGAGCCTGACAGAGAGCACAAAATACGTGGAGCCTTTACTGATCACCCTAGAAAGAGAGATGTCTTGACTTGGAGATGTCCTGACAGGTGGTGGCTCTCAGTTGGCTTTGTTTGGCCAAAATAATGATAAACTGATGCTGAGATCATCCTTGGAAAACACAGCAGTTTGAAGGGGGAAACATCAGGCTTGAAACCAAAACCCAGTGAATAGGTAGGGAATGAAAGAGCAATTTACCTTTGTTTCTTTAAGGAACGTGGTAAAAACCTCATGGTATCTCAATATTTATTTATGGGAGAGCTCTGACAATTGCATATGTCAGGGCACCATGGGTACCAGGGGCTCCAAGTAGGCCAGGTTCATTGGGGACTCCCCATGCTGGGGTCAGCAGGGCAGGGCTTGGCAGCCAGGGCCTGTCCCACCCATGAGCAGGGCAGTTGAGGGGAAGCAGGGACAACCCAGCCCTAGGCATCAGGCACCTCCATGGGGACAGGAATGTGCTGAGGCTGAGCTGGGATGTGGACCCACAGGTTGGCCTAATTCAGCTTGGACCCATGGCTGGGCAGGGCTGTGGGGAGCTGGAGATCAGCCCTGCTGCGGTGTCACTGGGTCAGAGGCTGGTGGCCCTAGTGGGCTGCTGTGGTGTCCTAGGCCAGGGGCAGGTGCAGGCAGCCCAAGGGGATCAGTGCAAGGATGGACAAGCCTGGTGGTGCCTTCATGGCCCTGACAGCATGGAATATTATTTATGTAGCCCAAGGACAGGTATTAGATAATAAAGCATAACCTGGCTTTCTCCACAGATGAGCGTTTGCTGCTTTGATGCTAAGTGACATAAAGCAGTATCTCCAAATAATATTTGTTGGTGAACATTTGGAATGTTTTGAAGAGTGCTGGTACTGAGTAAGGCTGATGTAACGTTTTCTCTTTTGCACAGACTTCCTTCCTTTCTAACTATTGCGCTGATGACAGGGCCAGATCTAGGCATGGGAACAGTGTTTCTAGTGTCTAATGTACGTGAGGCAGCTGATTGCTACAGCCAGCAAAACACATGAGTCTTGCAGGCTGGCTGTTGTGCCTGAGGAAGATATTTATAGGTAGGCAGCTGTTACTGGGGAAGGGTGGGCAGGAAGGCAGAGGTCTTCAGGAAGATCAGTACTCCTAAGACCTCCAGAAGTCTCTTTTCCCTGACAGCACAGCAGCTAAGCCCAGCTTGCCAGGGCTTTCCCTCTCTGCTGCCCAACCAAGCTCAGAGAATCATAGAGTCACAGAACGGTTTGTGTTGTAAGGGACCTTTGAAGATCATCTAGTCCAACCTTCCTGCCATGGGAAAGACATCTTTTACTAAATCAGGTTGCTCGAAGTCCTGCCCAGTATGATCTTGAATACTTCCAGTGATGGGTCCCTATAGGTAGTTGGTGCTGCCTGGCACAGATTCATAGAATCATAGAATTGTCTAGCTTGTAAGGGACCTTTAAGATCATCTAGTCCAACCATAACCCTAACTCTGATAAAAATAAAACAAACCAACCATCACTAAACCATGTCACTAAGTGCTATGTCAACCCGTCTTTTGAATACCTCCAGGGATGGTGCTTCAACCACTTCCCTGGGCAGCTCACTACAATGCTTAATAACCCTTTCAGTGTAAAAATTTTTCCTAATATCCAATCTGAACCTCCCCTGGTGCAACTTGAGGCCATTTCCTCTTGCCCTATCACCCCTGGTTTGGGAGAAGAGACCAACCCTCACCTCTCTACAACCTCCTTTCAGGTAGTTGTAGGGAGCGATAAGGTCTCCCCTCAGCCTCCTCTTCTCTAGGCTGAATAACCCCAGCTCCCTCAGCCCCTCCTCATAAGACGTATTCTCCAGACCCCTCACCAGCTTTCTTGCCCTTCTCTGGACACACTCCAGCACCTCAATGTCTTTTTTGTGGTAAAGAGCCCAAAACTAGACATAGTACTTGAGGTAGGGCTTCACCAGTGTCAAGTAGAGGGGACGATCACCTCTTGAGTCCTACTCACCATGCTATTCCTGATACAGGCCAGGACGCTGTTGGCCTTCTTGACCACTTGGGCACCCTGCTGGCTCATGTTCAGCCAAGAGTCAACCAACACCCCCAGGTCCTTTTCTGCCAGGCAGCTCTCCAGCCACTCTTCCCCAGGCCTGTAGCGTTGCATGGGGATGTTGTGACCCAAGTGCAGGTTCTGCCTCTGGCTTGATCTCTTCAGGACTGCAAAGTTTATTTTTTAACTCAGTTTCCTGATGAATCATAGAACCATAGAATCGTTTTGGTTGGAAGAGACCTTTAAGATCATCAAGTCCAACTGTTAACATTGCCAAGTTACTACTAAACCATATCCCTCAGCCCTACATCTACATGTCTTTTAAATATCTCCAGGGATGGCGATTCGACCACTTCCCTGGGCAGCGTCTTCTGATGCTTGATAGCCTAAATCTGAATGTGTTGGAACTGCTGCATATTTCTCCTGTTTTCCTTTAATAATATTTTCTCCTACAGTTTATTAAAATGTCTACTTTAGTAAGTTGAGCAATGCAATAGAGAGGTCTGGATCTATAGAGAGAGACAGATGTTGCTGAGTACCTGATGCCTAGGTTATACGCATTTGGGGATTTTATTTCAAACTGTAGGCTGGTACCAGGGACTGAATGTTCATTGGTGTCTGACATGCATTAAAAACACACCTGGAGTCCACCTTTTAGTGAGTTTTATCTGAAGGGAACCCATTCTGCGTACTGTAACGTAGTGCAGTAATATGAATCAGTGAGGGGTAAGTGGGGACATGCTTCAAAAGGTCACTCTTGATCCAAAATAAAATGCTAATAGAGATGCACCCTAGAGGTAATCCATTACCAGTGCCTTATTTTTTTTCACAGAAAAAAGAACCCAAAAGCATTACAGTAGTAGACAAAAGACAAAACTTCCTGACACCTTCCTCCTGTCCTTGTTCAGTTCTAGACTAAATCCCACTATTTCAAATGTAATACTGCACTGCATTAAATTGAGTGCATTTGGGTAGGGGATGGACTAAAGTCTGAGGATTATTTATACCCAAGGTGGAAATTTGCAAGGTGCCATTGTCCCCATACAAGACCAATTCAACATCAGTCACGTAAATTGATCTTGCAGAGACAATGCTTTCCAAGATACAACCAATTTCTAATTATTTGTTTTTTACCTGGAGAATACAGGGAAATTTAAACCATGAAAGTACCTTCTGAAAACCCATGCTAAGCAATTACATTCTGCTCGTCTAAATGCTTCCTGCAGTAGGGTAATTTTACTTTTTTCTCAACAGTAGTTTGCAAATGCTCTCTCTTAGCTTGAACTCCAAGCATTGGAGTGCTTCTAAACCTCTGAGAGTTTTTACCCTGTAGGATTTTGTTGTACAATACAAAGATAAAACAGTACTATTCTTGCTTATAAGAAGGCAGCATTTTACTGAAACTGTGAAAATCCACTTTTTCAGATAAATGGCTCTATTTTACTCCGTATATGAAAAAAGTAAAAATCAATATTCTGTGTTTATTTTTATCTTTTATATTTATATATGTGGAAACCTGTTGAGATTGCTTGTTGTTCAGTGGCAGTGTAAGCTTAGCAATCGCTTTTGCCTGAATTCCAGTCTGGTATTATCCTTCTATTACTTTCCTATGTCCCGTGTAAAATGAATTAATAGTGAAGTAAGAGGCAGAGTAAAATGAGAATTCTTAAACTGCCTTAATCATAATGAGAAATGAAAACGATTTGCTATGCCAAGCGGAACTAGACAATCGCATGAAATGTTCCACATCTTAGCAGTTAAGGAAAAAAAGTGTCAAAAATAAAGTTGGAAGAGTGTTTTAAAACAATTTTAAAGTATTTTAATATTTTGAATGAACGCATTCACTGCTACATTTATATACTCACTGTGGTAGGGAGAAAAGTTAAACCAAAAAGCTCTGTCATAAATTCATGCAATGAAGAGCATTAAAAAGAAATTGCATGTCAAATATTTCATAGACATTTGAAAAATGCTATTTTTATCCTAAATAGAGGACAGCTGCAGCTTTCCTCAGAGAAATAATGTCTTGCAGAATATTACATTATGGTTAAAATATGTGTTCAATGAACAGTTTTGCTTTCTATCACATTGAATAGTACATTTGTACTGTTTATAGTGTCTACCTACTAATATATTTTTCTCAATTTGTTCTTATGTAATATTAAAAGAATTTGAATATATGATAATGCAATCTCAAGTAATATGAGAATTACCCGGTATATACAACTTGAATATAATAACTATTTCCTAATCTGTCATCCATTATTAAGAAGTTCAAAAGTGGAGCAGGTTGGCTCTACCACAAGACAGAAAATTATCCAGGTGGGTACATTCTGAAGAAACTACTGAGTTTGGATTCTCATAGACAGACTAAGAAGAAAATGGAAAGAAAAAGAAAGACTGAAAAGTTTCTTTAATCATAGAAATACAGGTGTCTTAAGGAACTTCAATGATAATTTTGCATTCATTTTTCAGCCAGGCTCCTAGGGGGTCTTGAACATATCCTATATCCTCGTGTCCTTTCAAATCACGTTCTTAAGCATGAAATCTAATGGTGTCAAGCAAGGAAGGCAGCGTCTCCTCATGTGCAGTAAGATAGTTTACACGTAGCTCAAAGGGGGAAGTTACTCTCCCATTCCTCAGTGGAATTTTTATTCTGGTGTTAAAAGTTCAAGAAGTCTAGCCAACTTTTGAGAACAACAGAACTCCATTCTATTCACTCTCCTTCTCAACCTTTTACTAACTAAAATGTTTTCCTTTTAAGCCTTATGGAATTTCAGAGCATATAGTGTTGGGGGTTTGTTTTGTTTTTTTCCTAGAATAAATGAAACTGAAAAGCTGTGTCAGATACGTGTGTCACCTCCTGATTCCACCAAGCACCAGAACTGTAGAATAACATAGATCAATACCAGTACAAACATCAGAAGTGGAGAAGGACAGCACTTTTTCAGTTTGGTTTGGTTTGTTATATTCATTTTACATGAAAGCCACCAAATTAGAAATAAAGCAAGTGACTATTTTAAGAACCTGTGCTGATTTCTAAAGGTCTGTGTGAATTTTACAAAACCAGAAAGTTTTCCACATCTAAGTACCGAACTTTTAACATACTTTTGCCTTGTCCACCATGATAGTCTTCCACAGACCTCTCTCCTTCTGACATTCCCAGGATAGTTCCCAGATACACAGTTTCACAGTGACATGCAACTACCTGCACAAAATTAGGCATCTGTTAATTAATGTGTGATTGTCTTTATCCCAGAAGGTTACCAGGAATGTTAACTGAGGGCATCAAGAAACAAATCTGCTGATTGAGACTGCATGTGCTGCAACTAAGACAAACTAGGTTTCCTGCAGAAACATAAGATGACCATCATACAGCCAGAAAACACAAGCCTGTGTTGATCTGCTTTATTTCTCTTCAGTGTAACCTGCTGCACATTATAATTTGTAAATTAAAATTACCTCAACCAATGAGCCTCTAAATGCAGGCATCCTCCTAAACACTTTTATCAGCAGATAAGAGATCAAGGTAGCTCCAGCAATGTTAATTCTCACTTGGATACTCAGCGCAAATTTTTAATCCACTCACACTTTTCCTAAAGAGAGAGAGATTTTCGCATATAAGAGCTTTCCCTCTGATTCTTATACACATTAAGTAACAACGCAGTGTTCCCCATCTACAATTTTGCATGGTGATGTGCAAACTCCAAAGAGTCTATAGCCTAATCGAAAGGACAGAGAAGGTTATTTTCAGAGTAGTGGCTCAAAAGAATATTCAGAACTAACCAGAAGTCATGTCTTTTCAAAGTCCTTGGCCAAAAGAGATAGTTTCTGTATATTTTACATAGTTATGAAAAGGAGAGGGAGTTCTAGTGTGAGAAGAGAGTCTGCAGAGGGGAAAGGGACAGGTTGTTCTCAGCAGGCTTGAATACGAACAAATTCACAGGCAAGCTTTGAACCTTACCTCGTAATTGGTGTTGATATAAGAAGAGTGACTGTGTGCAAGAAAGGAAGATGATGCCCCCATCCCCCAGGCATGCACTTCAAACCTGATTGAGAGAAATTTTTCCCTTGGTACAATCATTTCTACTTTAGTGAAACTCCAGCGTAACGAGCATTTTATATGCACTGCAGAGGGACTAGAATACTAATTTCTAAATGGAAAATGATAAACATCTTCCTATATTTAGGCTTGTGGCTGTAAAAGGGAAGGCAGGCATGGCTGGAACTCCAAATAGAAATGTCTCTGCAGAGATGAAGATATTCAATATCCACTAAAGACACAAGTTCTTTATGACAAATAAATCCCAAACAACTTTTTTTTTTTGGTACAGAAAGAACCTTTAAAATTCATGACTTTTGATTTTGCTTTTGGATATTTAAAAGATCATTACTTCCCAAAAGGCAGAACACATTTGAATAACAAATTCCTTAATGTAACTATATGATTATGTATAAATATTTGCCTATCACGTCTCATTGCTTGAGCTATTGCATCTTTAAAATTATATTAGCTATCCACATATTCCAAACTTGAAGTAAGATTAATATAAGCAACTGTCTCATTGTCTCATTAACTTCCCTCTGGTCATTGGGAAAATGAGCCATGAACAAATTTCAGAAGCTATAAGAGTTAATTTGGATAAGCAGCCAAAGTGTTGGTGTTTGCCCAAATTATCTCTTGAATCTTAACCATAAGACTCATAAGCCTGAAACTTTGCTTCACTGAGCAACGCTTTCCTGATTTCTTAGCTCACACAGGAATGAACGAGAGTTCGTGACATCCTCGTGCCCCAGACAGGAGATGTACAGGCCTTGCAAGACTGACTTACTTTCTGAGATGTTTTTGTCAGCAAAAGAAGTGACTTTTCCATCATGCCAGTGCTCAAGACAGAAAACCACATTTTTAATGAGCCTTTATATATTTTTGGAACAGTGGCATCATGAATGACATCTCTTCTGACTGACTATTTTGAAAACTGCAGTCTAGAGGCGCACAAGGAAGGCGATCTGCTAACTTCATTTTTTGAATGTTTTTCAATGACTGTTCCCCACTGTCTCCAAAAGTTCATCTCGCACACCTCTGGTTATTGACAGATATAAGTTTATTTTCCTTCTCTCAAACAACATAGGGATGCTGGCCATGAGACATTGGTAATTTGATCATAAGCATACTGTCCTTGCTGTCATCTAGTCTGAGGGGGTCACAAGAGGGGTGGGCAGAGCACAGCTTAAGGAGGGAAATTATGACTTTTAGGCTTAGTCCCGAGAGAAAGAAGAAGGGAGACCCTCCTTCTGGGGCACACGCTAGAGGAAGGGATGACCGCAACAGTAAGAAGCAGTGTAAGGAAAATGATGAAGGCCCAATTCCCAAGAGGCAGGGCTGCAGCACAGCTACAGCATACTGGGAGCAACTGACAACACACAGTTCAGGGGCTAGATGGGGTTTAACCAGACTCGTCTGAACCACCCACAGTGTTCCTGCAAAAATGATAACTTTTCTCCATGTTTGTTCCCAGACACTTTCAAGACTGTTTCCATTATAATGTGCAAGTGTGATCCTTCTAGACAATGAACAGTTCTGAACTGAAATAGACTAATAAAGTCACCACTGACAATTTAAAGACACCCAAGTTTTATCAGCTGCAATAAAAAGAAATCTGTCCACCTAAGTCTGTAGGGGTTTATGGTAGTGCTAAAATAGATACAGACTATTAGAGAAAATAGGACTGCTTTCAAGACTCCTTTTTCCTCAGAAGGAGCTCTTCACCATACAGCCACATCCACTGGTGAAGGACAACAGGGAAGCAGTTGCTTCTGATTGATTTACCTGAACTTTATAAAAATGATAACAGTTTCTCACTGAAAGAGCTTTATATCTGTCATTCACTTCTGCACTGGTACCATCTGGCATTCACGCTGCACCTTCACCTCTGTTCTATGCTTGGTAACTTTTCTAAACACAATGCAAAATCTATTTGACAGAAACCACTACTTTTACTTAAAACCAGTAGAAATCTACTCACTTTATGATTGTAGTTATCAAGATTGTTAGCACCTAAGTAACAGAGTAAATAACATTATCCTGTAAAAATCAGTCTTAAATTGATCGTAATTATTCAAGATGTCCCAAGGCACTTTGTTGACAATAAACAAAAAAGGAAAATATCCTTGCTTCTTAATGCATATATTAAAATTCTACTATCTTACCTTAGAACAAATAAACCGACCAACCAACCAACCAACTGACCAGAGACCAAGTCTGCTGAAGGGCACGCAGAAATTCCTTTGCTTTCCTATCAGGTTGACAGTAAGTCTTAAACAAAGAAGGTGCATACATTTTTTGAGAGCAACTTGGTCTTTTCTATCAGGTTATACATATAAGCTAGCACACGAATGAATACACACTTTTAATCTTCATTATGAATTACACAGGAAGAAAAGACAGATTGTGCATATGCCCTTCCCTAGGAAAAGATTATTTTTACATTAATTTTTACATGAATTTGTTCATGGCTCAAGCTCTTTCTCTCACATGCCTTCAGCTAAACAGTCCTGATGTCTCTTCATGCCTTTTGCAAATTAGACTGTCACTAGGTCATGCCTTGCTGTTTAGCTATTTTTAGCCTTCTCATTACACCTGGAAATGTTTGCAGTTAAAGTGCTGCCATCTGGAGTTGTTAATAGCATGCTGGTGGAAGTGTAATCACTGCATGACTTTGTTCTGCACTTCCCCAGGGTGCAGAAAAATGTGATACACATTTAATTTATGTTAGTTTGTGCTTACAGCTGCTCATCATCAAATGTGATAATATATACAATTTGGTGCTCTCCTTCAATATCTCGCCATCAAAAATTACCTTTGACGTATCAACAGTTGCTACCATTGCCAAAATACACCTGCAGGTGCTAAAAATAGCTTTAGGTGAAACCTGTTGATTAATTTTTCTAAGAACTTCAAATTCAGGAGCCTCTCAAATCAAGACGCAATTATATTCGTCTTAGTAGGAGGTTCCTGTACAGTCTGTATTGCCACTAAGGATAATTTTGGGATTCCAATTTATCTCTGCTTTTCACTCACTTTTAGGCTCGAAAAGGAGATTTTAGCTGCATTATCTGATTTGTCTCTGCTATGTGATAACAGGGAATGAGGTATTATTGTCTTAGCTATAGCAATTTATAAACCAGGACCCTAAATTCTGCCTTCCAGCGAGGGACTGTTTAGGCTTTGCAAAGGAAAATAATCTAGGTGCTTTGCTGGCTGTTTGTGTTTCATTTGGTGTTGGTTTTGGTTTTATTTAACAACAGTATTTTACCAGGGAACAATCAAAATCATGCTCATATTCAAAAAAAATGGGCATTTTTTCCATTTAAGCAAGTTATTCTGACTCAAAGGAGACTTGGGCTCCTGACTGGGAAAAAAAAAAAAAAGAAATCTGAATTGCAGAAAAGGATACAAAAAGAGTTTTGATGTGCATGTAACAGTATCGTTCATAGAAGAAGAAACAACACATGCAGCATGTAGCACCTATACTTTAAGGTGCTGAGCAAATCTATCAGTCACAGCTCTTGTCATTGCTCAGATGTATTCTGCCTAAGTTTCTAACTTCAGGGAAAAATCATCAGTTCTCATGCAGAGGCTTGATTTCATCCCACAGAGTGTACTCGGCTAAAAAATGTTCCTCTAGCTTGGGCTCCAACATCACAAGCTCTCTTCTTGGTCATTAAGCACCTTGAAATGCTAGTCAAGCCATAGACAAGACTTGCTCACTCTCAGATACTGGGAAGGTTTGGAGTGACCCTTCTCTCCTGTTAAGAGCCCAGAAGACAGTAGGATTTGCTTGAGTGTAAATATATGCTATGGGGAAAGCCGGTGTTTTACAGAATGGAAGGTGCCTTCACGTCCCAGATAGGGAGCAGGAGGTTATCTGAGCTGTAGCACTCACACAGATCCTCCTCATCCTCTCCTACATTAGTGTTGCCCAAGAAGGGGCAACTCCCCAGCCCTCCTGGCACAACAGTATCCCTGATGGGGCTCAGCCCTCCCCTTCAGTGCCACAGAGACATCCAGCTCTCAATTAAGTTCAGACTCTACACTTAGAAGCCAATGCCACCTGGAAACTTTTGGACCCTGGCTTTTATACTAAATGCACATGTTTGACAAGGAACAATTCGAGAATTCTACTTCATATATAACCTCTGTGTTTGAATCACAAGTTCTTTAAAAATCCAGACCTGACTTAAAATTCTAAATATCAATGAACCTGAAAAATTGGCAGTGGACATGCATGGATGAAGGGGTACATAATATTTTCTAGATACTATGTCAATGTAGTTGCAAATTTGCATATTGTATTACAGCAAAAAGCCTATCATTTTTCACGGTCACACAAAAAGATTTTGGAAAGCTGTTTTTGCAGTGTTTTTTCTAAATTAGCTTTTAGTATCTCTCAAATCCCCCCTGTTAAAGAGCATAATGTTCAAAAGAGACACCCCTGAGCTATATGTTCCATATTTGCTCAAATGCTTTAATGATTTGTTTCTAGCTCTATGTTCCTTACATATTCTATTTTTGGTCTCAAATTGCATCCCATATACAAGCAAAAAGAGAATAAGCTTGTAGAAATGAAAAAAAAGATACTTTTCTGGAGCAGAGATTGCTTCATTCAGACTGGTGGGAGGAAAAAAGCCACTCTGCAGATGTGATTGGCCATTGAGATGGTGTTGGAAATACAAGTGCAAATGCAAGTGTTAATATTCTGCCAGATCAACGAGGGAACTGATATTTATATTGGAGGATATGTACATGAGGAGAACGCTGAATGTGTGGAGAGAGCCTCTATATTTGGTTTGCTGTTTACATACCCTAGGAAAAAAAGAAAAAGAAAAAAAAAGTAGCAGAGAAACTGGAAGGCTGTTCCCATTACTATAGTAGCAAGTTCTAAAGTAATGGAAGGAAACATCTTTGGCTGAACTTCTTTTTCCACATTTGCAAACCACACACTGGTAGTTCTACTATCTTTGGACTGCAGCTGCTGTGCTCTGCACTCGAGGCTTAGCCGAAAGAAAAGAAATTAAATGCTTCTTTCTGGGAAAAACGCAGGTACAGCATCTTAACAGGATACGATAGAGTAAGAATGTTGCGTTACAAGACTGGAGGCAAAATTTGGCTTTATAATTTCCATATGAAAAAAATCTACTCTGTTTTTACTCTATTCTGAGTTTGTATTCTTAAAGGAGGGAAAAATATATTTGCCTTTCTGGTCATGATTTTGTGGCAGCTGTAAAATTTGTCATAGGTGAATAATCGGCAAGATTATTCTCCAGTGCAATCATATTGTTCACATAATCATGTGGGCACTGTGACCACTACAGTTTTATTCAAGATAGGTAAATGGATCATTTTTTAACCTAAGTGCAAGAACACAGTGCAATACTGTGATTTCCTACTATCATGGCTTCAAAAAACAGGAAAAACTTTTTATATGCCAGGTGGAATCAATGACCTTGTGAGAACTATTTACTAATATAAGAAGCCATCTGAGGATAGAATATTTATAATAATTGGGAACTTAATTAGGTATCTGGCAGTGCTCAAGCAGCTAATTTATTTTTTTAAAAAAAAAAGCCAGATTGACTACGGTCACCTCTCCAGTGAAATGAGGAAAGTAATAGCAATGTTTTATTTAATGAGTATTCAAAACTAAAGTCTTTTGTAAGAATCATTTGACTTTAAAAAAAAAAAAAAAAGAAAAAAAAAGAATGTTTTGACAGAGAAAAGGATTTCCTTTTGGGATAATTTACATCAAAACTTCAACTATGGGCTATCCTAAAGGAAATAAATAAATGTCTCAGAAAAAGCTAAAATCGTGAAAAATACTTCTGAAGCTTCCTCTTCAATAAACAAAGGCAGTGGGAATACAGCCATGTGTACATTACCAAGTAGTGCATCCAGGAGACAAAAATGCTGTTGAACCTTTGGATCACAAAAGGCTGGGGCATTGTCTTCCTCCAGTGGAAAGATGAATATATCTAATATATCTCAGGATACTGAGTGCAGGTACCCAGCGCTGCCAGGGGCAGTCTCTATCGAGGAGTGGCAAGAGCTGCCCTGTGCTGGACACAGGTAGACTCCATCAGACACACCATGGGGCACATATGAGCCCCTCAGCCAATCTGGTGGCACCTTTGGGTAAAATTATTTAAGAAAGGGCAAAACGCCACACAGCAATGTGAGGAGTAAGGAAAATCAGTGAGAGAAACAGCCCTGCAGACACCAAAATCATGGACTAGCGGCAAACCCCATTCCTCAACCCCCTGCACCACTCAGGCTGGGAAGGGGAGGTAAGTAGAGGAGTTGGGAACTTTTGTTTTAGTCAGGCATTTTTGTATTAGTTTCTCACAACTCAAATTTTAATTGCTAATAAATCAAATTAATTTTCCTCAAGTCAAGTCTGGTTTGGCTGTGATGGTAACTGGTAACCAATCTCCCCATCTTTATGTACACCCATGAGGTTTTCCATCTAATTTTCTTCCAGTGAGTGAGCAGCTGGGTGGGCATCCAGCTGCTGGTCAAAGCATTATAACTTGCCACACTCAGAGCGGAAGAATCGCAGAACACCTCTTGCTGCCACCTTGCAGCTTCCATCCAATCACACCACAGGTATGTCTTACCCTGCTCATGCAGGTCAAGGTAACAGCGAGCAGGATAAGCCATTCCTACAGCTGGACACCTCCGAGGAAAGAAAATTGCACTTTATTATCAAGAAGCCGCTGCTTTTTAGTTCTGCACCGTGAGTACTACTGATGACATGAACTTTTTGAAACCACACAGAGATCAGTACAGCAGGAGGTTAAGATTCAGTGCTTGTTTTAACAAAGTTAGTGGGATACAAAAAACTCTTGCAATGCAGTAAAAGCAGCTTTTCCAACACATAGGTCTAATTTGAAAATCTCTAAAGCACTACATGGGGAAGATGAGGTCTTCTACCTGCAGATAGGTAAGCTAAACTTAGTAAACAGGTGAAAGGGTACAGTTTAATTTGGGTCTAAGATGTGTGCATGTGCTACTACTACACAGTAATAAATTAAAAATAAAAATACTTCAAAAATCTTTCTAACCCACAATCCTTTTGCGTCCCTACAAGAACATACCTTGGGGGAGCCCTACACTTTAGCATCAAAAAGCATATCCAAATTGATTGAAACATGAACAGAAACTCTACCAGGTCAGCAAAGCAAGGTGGAAGGGAGATCTCCCTTAATTATTGGGAAGGAAAATTTATTTTCTTAATGAGAGGTCCTGTTTATGTCTAAGTAATTTTATCCCGTCCTTTCACCCTTCTTCACCCAAAACCATTTTTTACTTCTCTTTTTCAGTTTGTTTAATCAAATTTCCTCTTGAAACAATTTTTATTTATTGCTGATGCATACAGTTTGCTACATAATCTCCCTTTATTTGAACACACACACACACTCTCCACTTCGGTGGCTTGTGTACTAGTTTCCAAGTCTGCTTGTCACCTTCATAGGATGTGACCTCATATTTTTGAAGCAACTAGTCTTAAACCAAGGAGAGGTATCAATCCATAGCATTCCTTCAGTATATTTCATCCCTCTGTGAAATGCCCTCTTAGCCTCAATTTATCTATGCTGTCTAATATACTACAGCCTGTAGCTAGGTCTGTCTAATCTGTCTTCATAACTCATATCCTCACAGTCCTAAGCACTTACACAGTTCTTCACTGCAGCCTCTTCAGTCTTGACAGCAGGTTTTGCAATATGGGAAAGGAATTGCTCCCAGCATTTAGAAGCTGGGTGAAGCTCAAATTAAATGATTACAGGTTTTATCATAAACTACTGACTCAGTGGAAATAGTTTAAATAAATCCACTTTGTACATATTCTTACAGAATTTAATAAAGATAAACCTACTAAAGTTCAGTTGATAGTATCTTTTGAATATTTTAAAGGAAAGTAAGGAACTTAAAATTATTGCAGACAACAATTTCTTCAGTAAGCACCATCAAGTTTTCAAGTGAATTTGAGTTTACACGGCACAAACCTGGGGGGAATTTGCACCAAAAAGTCTTGCAAAATATACACATATTCAATGGCAGGATGGAACTTTCAGAAAATAGGTTCGTTTAGATTTCCAAGGAGAGCAATGTCAGCCTTCCCACACAATTATAACCACTGCAATATGCCATACAATCATATACTCATAAGGACTGAACAAAAATAGTTCCTTTTCTTGTTTGTGGTAATTAAACAATGCTGGAAGTTACACTTTGCATCTGAATGGGCAGGAAAACACTGAACTGGTATTGATATTACATTCACCATGGCCAGGGGGGTGGTGGAAGGATCCAATGAAGCAGAATCCCAGGCCTAGGAACTGACTACTCTAAAGAAATTCAATACCACTTGCTTTAACATCATTAAAAGAAACACCTGCTCTGCCAGATTGGTTTTGGAAGATTTCTGGAGACTGGGGAGTCTGAGCTGTGGGTAATTCTTGCATTCTTCAACTAGTAGCTCGTTTGCATTGACAGAGAACTGTACTTCAGTACTATTAACACAGAAAACCAGACTCTCCCATCCTTAACATTTGTCTCATCAAATAAGTGCTTCTACTTAGACAGAAATAAACTTCCGCACCATCACCTTGTAACACCCATTTCCAGCATCACTTTCAGCTATTTTTGCACATACCATTATACACACACACAGAGAAAGTGCACAATCACCTTTCACAGATTTGTGTGCAAGGAAATAATGTGGAATGCCAAAGCAAATCAGAAGATCCCAAACTGCATTTTATAAGTTACCAAAAAATTTTGGCGTAAAAAATCTGTTGTCATCCTCCTTTGGCACTTTGGAGCCTGTTACACCAAGAAAGGAAAAAGACAAGGAATTTCTGAAAAACACAACAACTGCAAAGTTATTTTATAAAAGTGTGTTATTACAATAAAACATTTTTAATATTTAATCATATTTCATCACTACTGAGTTTATTTTTTTATAGAAAGTCTCAGAAGAAAGGGATCTGAACTGATTCATAGGAGGTTCCACTTAAATTTGAGGAAAGCCTTCTTCACGGTGAGGGTGATGGAACACTGGAACAGGCTGCCCAGAGAGGTTGTGGAGTCTCCTTCTATGGAGACATTAAAAACCCGCCTGGACGCGTTCCTGTGCGACCTATTCTAGGTGTTCCTGCGCCAGCAGGGGGATTGGAATAGATGATCTTTCAAGGTCCCTTCCAATCCCTGATATTCTCCGATTCTGTGATTCCTTGACTGGATTCCCAAAAAGATGGAAGCAAAACCAGACAGTTAATGGAGGAAAATCAGAAATGGTAAGAAATGGAGTGAGCACGATTTTGAACCACGGTTGCATGCACAAAACTGATATTACCTGAGGCACTACTGGACAGCTCAACATATCACAGAAATCTTACATCTGTTTCAAAGAGTGGGCTATTATTCCTACAGAACAAAATTCTGTCCTGTCTGTGCTTCGCAGGCTTGTGGATGTTAGTTTCAGTGACAATGAAATTGCTTGTAATCTCTTCTGATTACACCAAAATTGCTAGGATTTGCAAAGAACATATTTGAATCCATATATCCAAAAAGTAAATCAAGCTTATAATTTGGGCACCATAACTTATGTGGATGTGACAACAGACCATTCTGTCCAAAAGGTTTAGAGAGTCTATTTTTGGATACATCAATAAAAGACATTTTCCCATGGAACTATGATATTTATGTGGAGGAATAAAATCAGTTCTGCCTGCATAGATAGGATTGTTCACTCTTTATCTATAAATGTGACATTTTCTACTCTACGTTTTGAAACAAAGATTGTTCCCTTATGCTAATGTTATTCACCACTGTCAGATTTCTATAGCCATGATGTGTTGTATGAAAGTAATTAAGCAAGGGACTCGCTGCATTTCATTCATAGCTTCGTTGAACTACAGCAGTACAGCACAATAATTTACTAGTAGTTCAGAAAGAGACCCAAGTAAATATCTACCATAATCACAGAAAGGGAAATAGACACTGTCAAGATTACAGTGGCAAATTTACTACTTCTATTTTTAACATAATACTATTTTTCAGTGCTGAATTGTCACCCGAGAAAATGGAGAACTTTCTTGCTTTCTCTGTAGGGTCTGTTTCTACAATGCTTCAGTTTGACTTCAGAGGTGATTTAATGGGATTTCCAGACCTGAATGGCTGAACAATCCCAACAATCCCTTGGTTTTTTTCATTCAATATTATTTATTAAAACATTAATTTAATTCAATTTCTTGGGTGATATAAAATCAAGTAGCAATCAGAATACCTTGATTTCCCTCTTTGCTGATCCACAGTGTTAAATTAAATGAGAGAACCACTCTGGTTTCCAGTACTACCACAGCACAACAGCTGTTTCTTCTCCTGGTTTCACACAGTTTTTGAACACCTGGTTAGGCAGCTTGCTTCAAACAAAAATTCAGATCTAGCCTTGCAGGAATGAGAGGAGAAGGAGCCTTTAGGATTCAAATAGAAATATAAATTCTCATGGAAGGCAAAGAGATTTGTATTCCTAGTTCCCCATGAGAGTGTTTGAAGCTAAATTTATGGTTTTTCATCATCAGGACATCCTTTTAAATTCCTACCCTTTAACCAAAAGGTGATGTCATTGGCAGTAAGTAAAAACAGCTAATATCCAGGCAGAGAGAATCAAACAAACAGGGTCAAAAATCAATTTGCAGAATCTTGTCTGACAGCAAAATAACTGTACACATCTCCTGAGGTTTCTAGTCTAAACTTTATGTCAATGTATCACACACAAAGTCCTACAGCATCTGACTTC
Source organism: Nycticryphes semicollaris (assembly GCA_013400055.1). Taxonomy (NCBI): domain Eukaryota; kingdom Metazoa; phylum Chordata; class Aves; order Charadriiformes; family Rostratulidae; genus Nycticryphes; species Nycticryphes semicollaris. The sequence goes on from VXBJ01007443.1 coordinate 145,830, forward strand.
ATTAGTCTCCCTGCCCTTCCCAGAGCACTAGGGACCAAAACCCACATGCAATAACATGGTTTTCTTCACATTCAAAGGCCTCACATGTTAGTCTATACTCATTGGACTCTAAACCCACGGGAGTGGAATAACTCCCTTCCTTTCAGGGCATGAACCAGGTTTCACCTGCAGTGATGAGCTGTGCATGAGGCTACAGGAGCCGGAGAGATGAGGGCCATGCATTCAGGCTCAGTCCTGCTGTTTCCTTCTCCACAATACTCACCTAGAAGTCAGCAAGGACTAGACTCGAAGCAAAGCATGAGAGATAGGTACTGTTGTAGATTTTAGAGCTCCTCCCCAGCTCAGTGAGACAGGAGAGAAATCTATTTCCCTTGTGTTTGCCTTCCCCTATTTTCCCATCCAGAGCACTAGTGATGTCAGAGAACACCAAATCATAGACAGAGTACGTTCAGTCTGATCCTTTCTGGCCATGAAGAATTTTACTTTATCAGAGTGCATTTGCCCATTGCTGGTTCCGTCACATAAATTACACAAACCTTTAAAAAAGAAATTCCAGGTTCTCTTTTATCTTCTGCACCATCTTTTTCAATATCATGCTCAAACTCGAAGCCTGAGATTTTCTACATAATCAATCCACTTGATAGCAAGATCTTAATCACTGCACATGATTAACATCTGAGCTTAGGTTTTGTCCCAAAACTAGCATAGTAGTGGGAGAAAGGCTCCTCATACCAATGCTCCACCTATATTCCTATATTCCATAGCCTGGATCATCTTCTTATCCTAAAACACCACAAATCTTAGTGCTCTTCATCACAAAAAAAAAAAAANCTAGCTACTTAACCTTTAATACAATTTAAACATCACCTACTTTGTAAGTTGCTGCATAGTCTCTTTGATCTTGAATGTATAAATCTTAAAACCTTACACATTGTTACTTTAAATTCTTTACTCTTTCAGCGGGGGTCACTATCTTTCTTTCCACCATCCCTTTTTCCTTTCCAACACATAATTCTTTAAACAGTCTTGCAAATTTTTTTCTGATTCTTTCTCTGTATTTACGTTATCTAGGACAAAGACACACAAACGTGCTTCCCACTGAAATCAGTGGGCAACAAGAACTTAAATCCCCTTGTGACTGTAGCCCCCAAGGCTTAGAGGCTTCATCTACAAACTGGGTTCTGAATACAGTTATTATTTTAAGTGACAGTCTTGTTCCCAGACCTTACCACCTGAATAGATAAGAGGGAGGATAAGGTAAGGCTTATTCCCATTAGCAGATGGGAATAGAGACATAGAGAGTTTAATTATCCAAGCTTGTCAAAAAAATTGTGTTAGGAGCACAAGTCAAGGTCATTTCTTCAGACCCAACATCTAAGCAATAGCCAATCTTCATATAAGATGTGTTTCTCCTTAGTTGCAGTAATTCCTACCCTGTAGCTCAGGTTTTGTTTATCTACATAGGTACACTGAAGCAAGTCATATTGATTACATAAATTGAGTTACAACCTCTTCTAAGCTGGACCGATGCATGCAAATAGGGAGCAAGGAGAGGGTCATCAGTCCTTCTCTTGGACATAGCCTCTTTCCTTATAGTAGGCCACACAAGGTCAGCAGGGCAAACAATGATTACATATGAGAACTTGACTCTTAATGCTCATGGTTGGAGCTGTTCATATCAGTCCACATGTCCCATAGATGTTTGTGAGCTCTATCAAACTTCCTGTGTGAAGGAGTTACAAGTTGGCATTTTCTTATTGACTGCTAAGGTCCTAAAAGATCCTCATAGACAGTTTCAAGTTGAAACAGCAGTTATTTCTGGAAGCTGGTACCACTTCTTGGCTGATCTTTACTGCCTCCCTTTGCACAGAAGACTTCGCAAGTGCCACTATCCCACATTTGGACAGAGAGATTCAATGGGAAGGAGCTGAGCTCCAGAAAGTTCTTTATTAGGTATTTTTTTAATGAACCGTAATGACTACATGTCTACTATGACTTAACAGTGCCATTTCTTTGGTAGCCAGGCTGTGAAAAGACATGTACTTGGCAGTAGAACTACCTGACAGTAGAAGTAACCTGGGATACAGTTATGTATAGCAATACTTTTATCAACATAAATTATTTTTGTTTTGAGAAAAGGATATTTTGTGGTAATTTACAGTATAGTTTTGCCACTGAATCTGAATTGGGAGCATTGCAATTACAGTATATTAGCATTCTTAGAGTAGTGTATGCATGACAATTAAATCTGGAAGCATTAATTACTTCTAAACAATAAGCTAAGAATGTTGCTTCTTCAGCACACCAGAAAACTCCCAATGACAGAACAGTGCAACCAGCATATTTACATAAGGATTACTTCCTCCCAGAAGATGTAAAATGTGGTTTTGAGCAGACAAGAGTATTATTGTTCTGCAGTATGCACAGAATCTTATTAACCTGGCTGAGAAGATAAAAGGAAAGGCAATACCACAGTTAATGAATTTTAATAGAAAGTCTATATATACTTACTCTTTTAAAAATGAAGGAAAAGGTACAGATTTTTTTTCCCCATGATTAGCCAAAAGACAATTAGAGCAGTCGTTCCAAAAACAGATACATTTTTCCCAACTGTCACTTTTTGATAGATCTTTACTTTACTATTTCTGTTTTTTCCCTAGATGCAGTGTATTAGTTTATGACTGATTCAAGTGAAACAATAAACATCAGAAGCCTCACTACTACACAGTCATTTTGTCCTCTATATTGAAACCACAACCTCAATTCCTATGTCAGCAGCTTCCATAGATCCCATTTAAAACACAGACATGTTTCTTCTTTCTTCCCTGTGTTTTCTCTGCTCTTCCATAAACAGTATTTGTCTGATCTTGGTTGAACAAGACTATTCTACTGAAGGTAAAAGAAGTCAAAGTCCACATGTATTGACACGACTCAGCCTAAGAGAATATACTGAAAGCAAAGAGGGAAAACAATCATAGAATCATAGAATTGTCTAGGTTGGAAGGGACCTTTCAGATCATCTAGTCCAACCATCAACCTAACTCTGACAAAACACATCATTAAACCATACCGCTAAGCACTATGTCAACTCGTCTTTTAAATACCTGCAGGGATGGTGACTCAACCAATTCCCTGGGCAGCACATTTCAAAAATTGATAACCCCTTCAGTGTAAAAAAATTTCCTAATATTCAATCTAAACTTCCCCTGGCACAACTTGAGGCCATTTCCTCTTGTTCTATCTCCTGTTATTTAGAATATACCAATGCCACCTCTCCACAACCTCCTGTCAGGTAGAGGGTGGTAAGGTCTCCCCTCAGCCTCCTTTTTTCTAGGCTATTACAGGTTATTAATGAGAGAGAACACATTAAAAATTCTGTCCTGCGAGGACCTCAGTAGCAGCAAGTTACTATTTGGGAAGAGGGGACAAGAAACACCACCTGTCAAATCATAATTGTAAGAAAAGAAGACCCTATCCTCAGTCCATCAATAAGCATATGGCCCCAAAACATGTTGAATATTGCCTCATTTTCAGCCTCAGTTCATATTTTGTCACTTTGAGCTGGTGTGAGCATTCACTTTAGTCTTTTTGTGTTTACTGTTAGTTCAATTTGTAGTTCTGATTGATGTAAACCTCTCGCCTTCTTTTGCCCCTTCAGATTCCACTCACGTCCTTTTCTTTTTCTTTTCCCATATCTTAAGAGCTTAAGAATCATAAGTTGTTTCTTCTCCAGCAACTCTTTTCCTATGAAATGTTTACACAACCTGTCTGAACATGGGAACAAAAACTTTCCCCAGTGTTTCCTAATCATTATTGGGGTTAATGGTCCAATTTTACTTCCATTAAAAAAACAGATATCACCTATATGCAACCGATTTCAGAAGGCAAAAATTATAATATATTTGGGTTCACTTACAGAAAAGTATGTACCTGTAGCACAGCAGTTAATCAAATGAGGATTTGCAGAAAGTTAAGCAATGCTTTACAGTAGAAATTTAATTTGTGTTTGTTACGATACTTAATCAGTTTTCAGAAATACAAACTTCTTCCTGGCCTTCTGAATCTTCAGATTGATGTGTTCCAACCTGAAATAAATAATATTTGTTGATCAGAAAGAGAAAGCCCAACAACAGAGAAGTCTGGCTTTGAAAATTATTCATGCAGGTGTTACATCCTCTATATTAAGAACAAACATAACACCAAGTTGTTGGAGCAGTAATAGAGTAGAAATGCCTCATTTGCAGTGATATGTTAGACAGGCCAAGGACACTCAAAACAGCACTCTCAAAAAGTGGTCAAGCACCCCTCAGGTTTAGTATTATTTAAGAAGAGTATTAAATGACGTGTCCTGGAGAGTAAACAAAAAGTTTCAAAACTTGAGAACTAAATCAAGAGGCTGCCTGTTTAATACTAGAGTTCTGGAAACTGAAGTAGTCACTCAGATCTGCAGTGGAGTGGCCACACGACACATTTCAAGGCAGGACAGGTTTTGAACCTGCTAGCAGAAAGGAGGGCTGAAGAAGGGGGCTGGTGATCTATTTCTGAGAGACCACAAAAAAGGGAACCTAAAGCAGTAATGAGTGACCATATTACTCATATATTGGTGTCACACAGCAATCATGCAATAATTAAGCAAACATACGTCCCAAACAGATTAAACCAGGACTTCCTGTTTTCTTATAAGGTGAACATTTCTTACTTCTCATCACAAACAGGAAGAAAACACGAAGAGATAAAGCCCCATCAGACGCCTTCCCTCAAAATCTCTTCAGGAGACATAGAGAGAAAACTGTCGTCTGAAATAGGTAAAACCTAAACCACAAAGAGACCCTTGGAGAGCATATATAATCACCTACCGACAATGCTGAGCATTTCTTCAGAGATGAAAAATGAACAGCCACCCACTCCTGCCTTAAGCCTGCAATTACCACAAGCATCATGGTAATATAAAGTAGTGACAGAAAATGCTAACTGAGAAAAGAATAAACAAGGACAACTAATGCTCTACTGAGGCCTGAAATAAGAGAATAACAGTGCAGAGTGATTGGAGAGATCGCTGGTGCAGCTTCTGTTGGGAAATGGCCTTTCATGGTCAGGTACTTTTCTCAGCAAGGCGCAAATAGCCTTTAGACAAGAAAAAAAAAAAAGAAAAAAAAAACCAAACAAAAAAAACCCCACCAAACCAAAAACAAAACCCCAGTTTTTAGGAAATGAGTTTTTATCAGAGAGGCAGAAGATGTATTGTGTCCAGGATTGTGTCCAGTTCTGGGCACCTCAACACAAGAGAGATGTCAAGGTGCTGGAGCGGGTGCAGAGGAGGGCAACGAAGCTGGTGAGGGGCCTGGAGAACAAATCTTATGAAGAGCCATTGAAGGAACTGGGACTGTTTAGTGTGAGGAAGAGGATGCTGAGGGGAGATCTCATCGCTCTCTACAACTACTTGAAAGGACATTGTAGAGAGGTTGGTGCTGGTCTCTTCTCACAGGTAATTAGTGATAGAATGAGAGGGAATGGCTTCAAGCTACAACAGAGTAGGTTTAGGCTGAACATTAGGAAAGAATTTTTCACAGAAAGAGTGGTCAGACACTGGAATAGGCTGCCCAGGGAGGTGGTTGTGTCCTCCTCCCTGAATGTGTTTAAGAGTCCTTTAGATGTGGTGTTGGGGGATATGGTGTAGGGGAGAACTTTGTAGGGTAGGGCTGATGGTTGGACTCGATGATGCCCAGGGTCTTTTCAAACCTGAATGATTCTATGATTCTATGTAATATTAATTTCAGAGAGCAATAAAAACAGATGGAACTTGCACCTGCTGCTTGAGCTGGGGTGGAGAGATGGTCCCGGAAACAACCTGATGAGCACCCTGGGACCATCATCTCACCAACTTCCCAGAGAGAAAGGAATATGCTGGGCAATTCACCACAAATCTTCACCCTGGGAGGCAACAACTAGGTAATCCTTACAATTACAATTACAACACACCCTAATATCAGAAGGGGCACAGTATTAGCACTGGCTCTGCATTGTGAGGAACGTCAATTCTGTTTTGTAGCTGTAGGCTGACAGCCCTGTCAAAGGATTCGCGAAGTCATTTTAGCATCTGCAGCATCCATTGATCTCAGCTGGACTTTTGGCTAAAGAAGAGAGAAAATGAGGCCAAAGGACAATTTGTGAAAAACAAAGATGTACCTTCAAATGAAGGAGACAAATGTCTTGCCCTGTTTGATGACTGCTACCTTGTAAAATTTCTTTTTACAGTGCACTCTATCTTCTGGTAGCCAAGGCTCTGAGGGTTTTTTACTGCTTTTTCTTTTTTGTTTGTTTCAGGGGGTGTAGAACAATAAGAAGTCATTTTGCTACACATTAGTCTATGTGAAGGACTGGTACAAAAATGAAACCGTCTAAAAAAAGAAATATGCTACTTAAAGTTACCTTCTTAAAGTAATGAAGCTGAGACGCTGCTGCAGTTACCAGTAGACAGATGTGTAGCTCTGAAGAAGAGCTAATTAATACAGTCAACTATCTGTACCTTCTGTTTCTTATTATATCCAGTTGTGGACAACACTTCTAGGAATATCTGATTTCCTTTCTCATCCTAGCTGAAGGAGGAAAATGAAGTCTGATTTAAGATCCTATTTCCCAACAGCGACTTCACAAGCTAGCTACCATACTTAATCAACAATGAGGCTATAAATACGCACACCTTGTTATTTCAATGTTTCACTTGATGAAACATAAGAGGCCACTAGTGGACAGCTAGAGTAAGAATGAAGGATTACTGCAGTAGCTCCTGGATGACCTGTTATAATGCAAACTTGATGATAGAGTCAAAACTGGGGGGAGGGCAATATTTCACTCTGCTAGGTTTCAGTGACATAGACCACATCAGGGCCATTATCCATGATGGAAATGTAGATATGTTGCAATTTATTAGGTAAAGACAGGCTGTTTAATAAGGAAACAAAAGAAATGACAGATTGAAACAGCAGAGTCTACTGCTTCTGACTAGGCAGACTATCCTAGAAAAGAATGGCTGACAGACATTTATGAAAGATGTGACACCCCTTTTCCTCAGCCAAGTCTGACATATTCCAATCCAAAGGGACCTTTTGCACCTGAAATATTAATGAGAGGTATCTTAAAACAGAAGATGAGAGCTGGCTGCGCATGAATGAAAATATTATGATAAATATGCCACCTGTAGGTAAGCTATATAGATAAAATGTAACTTCGGGAGTAGGTTACAAAAGTATTCACAGGTGACAATACATTTTCTACAGAAAATGAAGACAGATTGAGCCAAAGTTAATGTCCGGAACATCTCTTCAACATGCTTTGGCATCAACACTCAGCACTGTTGCTATAGCAGAAGAGAGGGTGACAACAAAATAAAGAGAGAGAAAAAGACCAGTGAAAACGATCCGCCTCCTCCCACACATGCCTTTATTACTGGATTTTGCTTCAGAATGTGGCTGCCCTTCCATATATATTCACATAAATTGAGGAGACAGGGTTTCAAGGGACAAAGCAAATAATCAGGCTCTAAGAAAACAACTTGCACAGCCTTAAATTTGTTTTAGCTAGAACAAACTGGAATTTCTTCTGTGAAAAAATGGCAACTGCTTAAAAAGCCCTACCTTTAACAGAGAAACACATCAGGTTGAATGAAGTGTTGTTTTTTTTTTTCCCAAATAATACATTATTTTCTTGTGAACCTAAAGGTAGAGAGAAAATATTTCACAGTAGCCAGTCACAAAGAGATGTGACTCAGAATATGGACTGGAACTCAGATCTCTCCAAACACTCCCGAGTGTGCTAACCACTGAGTTACAGGCAGCTCGCTTCTGATCCATGCTGGGAAGAAAATACATTCTCAACTATTTCAAAAATTCAGGCTATTTCAAAGAACAGGAGTGCTATCATACAGCAAACCCTGCTCTCCAGTCTCCAGATACAGCAAAAGGATCAAAGCTATTCCAAAATCCACTGCTGCCTGGGTAGCATCACATCATATATTTGCAACACTTGCATGGATATTCTCCAGAAAATCAGAAGTAACCCCTTTGGAAATTAGTTCTTTTCTCTTTGTACCACAAAAGAGCACAACACATTTTAATCCCTTTTTGGTGTATGAAAATCCTTCCCTGTTGGGATTTAAAAGAGAAATTAATCCCAAAACAGTGATTCCAGTACGATTCACAACCCTCACATAAACTCCCCAGCACTGTTTCAGGAGTAATTGACAGTGCAGTTACATTGTTGGCGATATAAAAAAGGGCTTCACTGCAGTATTTCTTCAATGTCTTATGACTTAAGTGCAGCAGGTATTTGCCGAAGCAAATAAAACTATCCAGTAAATCCTCTGTAACATTTTGGGGTGTGGAAAAGAGATAATATTTTCAAATGGCTGCTACTGTAGAGTTGTTTTCATGACCCACCTGGGAAAAAAAGGCCATAACTAAACTGGATAAGACGACTTCACTTAGTTTCCCTGCAATAAAGATGAAATCATCACTGAGCTACAGCACACTGAATTTTATACTCAAGTGCATGGAAAGGATATTTTGAGGAGCATATATATTTTTTCTTTCATGATGATGAACAAGTCAAGCGCTCTATCAGAGTTCTTGATCCTAAATGTAAAGTGATTTAAACCCCAGAATTCACAAGAAGCCACAGGAAATTTTGCTTTCTTACCATTATATTTTTAACATGTTGGCAGCGTGGCAGAGCCTCAATGCTGAATTACAAGCATCACATTTAAAAATCCTCCCTGTGCAGCACAGAAGTTTGATGCAGAGAAACTGGGCAGGGGCTGCTATGCAGTGATCTGGTATCTGGGCCAATACCTAGTTCGTCTGCAGATTTTGCGTCTGTTAAGAATAATAAATATTTAAAGGCTCTATCACCAGCTCCAATAGGAAAGAACAGGGAGATCTGATGTTCTGATTTGGCTTATTATATAGCCAATCTTGAATAACACTATGGATCTTGCTGCCAACTGCACCAATATTACCAGTCGTTGAATTAGCAGATAATGTTCTTTCTGATGATCATTACCAGAAGATACATAACACTGCATGGCTACTCCTATTGAGCTAAAGAGCTAGCTTTAATGGATGTAGTAGTATTGTCTTCAATGGAATCACGATAGCCTTAATTATTTTATTTTTTTTATTTAGCTATGAAGAGTCCTGCAAATGTGTGTACTACTGAACCTGCCCTTAACACATTCAATATAAAAAGCCTTCCTATTTTTCATGCTGCTTCTGTTAGTTAAAATAGAAGCAAAAAAAGGGCCCAAGATTGGCCATACCTAATTTAATTTTGCTTGCATCCTGCTGAGACCATCCCACACCCTTGCAGGCAGGATGCAGTTAACTATTAGTATCTGCCAGAGTGAATCAGCAGGATCTGTACAATTTCTCACTGCAGATCTCCAAGCACTGCAAATCAAGGAAAGCAAGAGAAATATCCCTGGTTATATCCCTGATTTAGACAGTCTAAATGCCTGACAGGAAGGTGGGTCAGTTTTTCTGAAAAAAACAAAACAGGATAATTAGCATATGCCAGAGGTTGCAAAGGTACAATGCTTCATTCCATTACATCACAGGGATACTAGAAAAGCCTAGTAACAACAAACATTTCGAAACTGTTAGGTTATATAGTTGCTTTTTCCTCTCAAGTATATAACTACCATTATTAAAAATTTAATTAAATGTGTTATACATAGAGGAATTGATTCTTAGTTAGGAATAAACATCTCTCCTATAAACTCTTTGGAGGGTTTGTTGTTTTGGGGCTTCTTTTTAGTTGGTTTGTGTGTGTGTGTTTTTCCAGTGGAATTTTTATAAGCACAGAATTAGAGATGACTCAGAATTTTTATGAAGAGAATTGGGATAAATATTTGCGATACGACAGAAGGGACAAGTTTATTGCAGAGTCCCACAGTTTTCTAAAAAATGCTAATGCTGGAACTTGTGGAACTCTGGATGTTGTATTAGCAAGCAGAGGCTGGGAATACTAATCACAGAAAACTTGCAGTGAATCTGAGAAATAAACAACAGGGTCAGGGACAGAAAATTGCTGTCAGATAAGCTTTGTGCCAGAAATGTTTTAAAAATGGTCAGAAAATGTTGCAAAACTGCCATGAAATAATGGAAGAGGGCATCACTTTCTTCCCTGAGAAATCTCTTCTCATTTGGGCATGAATCACTGCATACTTGAACAGGAGACCCTCTTCTCACAGGATGTAACTTACACAAGAACAGTATCACTCACGCAAAGCACGTGGATCCAACCAGCAGCAATAGCTGCCAACAAGTCCTTCATGGAATTGCTTCCCATTCTGTTTATACAGCAAGAAGTGGCAACGTGATGAACCTACATATGCCCTTTCTGGGTGAAAAGAAGTTGTCGCGCATACGCGAGCTTTTCCCTAGAATTTACTTTTAAAAGAGTATCCCCACCACGTTGTTGGAAAACCAGAACAAAATACAAAGAGGCAAGGAAACAACATGAAGGTTATAGTTCATCTGAGCAGTTTGAAAATAGAAATGCCATGGCAATTACACTTACAATGAAAACCATAGCAATTAAGTCACTTTGGTGAACACAAGTTAATTACTGCAATTTTCTGCACAGAATCACTACACTGAAAACAAATGAGAAAACTTCAGATTTGTAATCAACAGAGAAAAAGAAAGGACATAAGTATTAGCTTTAAATTACTTCTGTTGATGGACAGACAAGTTATGCGCTAGTACGACATACCTGAATAAATAATTTGCATGATTTCCAAAAAAGCATGTGAAATTATCACAAATCAAGAAGACCTTGTGAATTTTTTACATCATTTCAAGGTAATGGGCAGGAAAAACAGAAACTGCAGGCTTTACTCTTAGAGCCTTGGGGAAAAAAAAAAAAAGTCAGCATGAGAACTCTTGAATGATTTCATAATTAAAGCTGAAGTCCTGAAGTCTTTACTATGAAATTACTTTTGTTTTTTTAAAGGACCAATAACTTATTACTCCAGCTAACGCCCTCACTGCTAGAAACCTGCACTTCAGTCTGCAATTCCCAAGCTTTGGCTTGTAATCCTCCTCTGGTACCATCCTGAAACGGGTGCTCAGTTCAAGTTCGCAGTCACTGCACCTCCTGAGACCCTGAGCCATTGCCCCCAAGTCTGGCCAGCCACGCTGGGCAAGCAAGTGCTCCTTGCTGGTGGGCATCCCTACTCTGTGTCTGTGATTCACATGTCATTTTGGGGAGCCTAGCTTCCATGATAACCCTGGCACTTCCAAATAACTCTTCTGCCTCTGCTTAACTCTTCATTAATTTCTCATTCTCTAAAAATTCATCAGCAATTATTTTCTTCAATGCTGGTAAAAATTTTTTAAAAATTTGCAGACAAGAATGTAGGCTTCCTTACCCTTTCTTCTTCATCTCCCACCATCACAAAGGACATAGCCATTTCAAACTGAGCATCAACTTGCTTGCTAAACATCTTAGTACATTTTAATTCATTTAATAAATGCTATATTGATTTCACTTGGCGGTAATTATTTTTCTAATCAGAATGTTGTTCTGCCAAAAGTCAGATGTTTTACTGGAGTCCGTGACAACAGTGTTGCTTTTATCAAACAGATTTGTAATTTAATTAAAACTGATATCAAAGAAATAAGTGAACTGTTTATTATAAAACCATGTTGAATAGCATTCATTAGAGTGAAGGGATTATGGGTTACATTGATTGTTATCAGCCTATTCATGATTTGTTGAGAACTGATAAAAAGCTAGCCAATTTAAAGCCACCTAGCACAGCCTGTTAATTTATAAACACACAGGCAGAACATTAGCTTTTATTGCGTCCCCCATATCTTCTGTACCACCCCTACAGCTGCTGAACTGGAGTGGTTTGGAGAGCTCCTCGGCCAGTTCTTTCAGCTCTCTTTGGCTGCATTGTAAAATTGCAGTGGTCAATTTGAACAGTGGCTGCTCACCACCAACGCTGCACACATACACCGCCGCGTTTCTGTGCACTTGCTCTTCCATCTGGGTACTAACATTTGAATTTGTGCATTTTCTGACTAGGTGAAGGCATGAGAGAATGATACATTTCTGTTCTTATGAGGGCAACAAGGCACAACATATTTCAAAATTTTCCAATGGAACTAGACTTCCAAATTCAAATCAGTAAACATTTTCTTTCCCTTCTTGAAAGTAGCTGAAGAGCAGGGAGTAGTTTCGAAAAGGAAACGAGAAAAACAAACAAACAAAAAAAAAAAACCAAAACACCACAAAAAAACCCAACAAAAACCAAACTCCCCAAACCAAAACCCACAGCAAACACAAGAGGAGAGAGCAGGTAGCATAGGAGGAGACAGGAAGGTAACAAACAGCAGCTCTGCAGCCCCCAGGGAAATCCCCCTGATTGAATTGGCATGGCTGTTGACCTCCCAGTCAGGGCTGAAGCACATGGTAAAGCAGCTCATCCTCAGGGAAACAGAAGCCTTTGCTGTGCTGCCAGCCCAAAACCTTTCTGATCGCCTCTCTCTTAGTCCTCTACAGCAACTACACACAGCTCCATATTTCACCCTCACAGAAGAGTGTGACACTTGTCCAAAAGCTTTCCAAGAATGACGACATGGACATACGCACTCCTCTGGGCACAAAAATCACACTGAAGAGCAAATGCAATAAATATGCCTCTTCTCATTTTGGGATTATGGATCCCGGCCAGGAATTGGAATTCCCATCAGCACTGATGAAAGATGCACATTTTACAGCATGGGCAGGACAGGAGGTGAGGGGATGCCACATAAATCATGATATTCACCAGCAAAGGTCAAAGAAACCAAAAATCTAGTAAGAAACAAGCAAACAAGTGGCCTGAATATCTTTACTGAATCAAAAGAAATTTAGGCTTACAGCACGTTGCAGACCATACCATTTTAAGGACCCTGACTGATTACCATCTCTCCAGATTAAGAGAGAATAGTAACACCTGAGAATGGTAACACATCTTTTAGAAGGCAACTTCAAGATACTTTAAATAAAGTATTTAGAGATAATGCTCCAAATCTAAAGTCTAAAATTAAATCATGGTAGACAGCCATAACAAAGTACCCATCATCATGATCGATATGCATATCTTTGCTAAAATTCATGTCAAAGTAATACATGCATGGACAGAGAGAGCTAACCATAACTTTCAATGTGCAAAACTACATAGCCTATTTCGCCAGAAGGACATGACTAGTCTAAGATGTTCCAGAGCGGAAACCAGCAGCATATGCAGCAAAGATACCACATGCTTTCATCTGAGTCTTATATTGAAAATTAAAGCAGCCTCAATATCCAGAATATTCTCAGACATTTATCCAGATTAGAGTATTATATTCGCCAAACCTCAAGGTAGCAAGAAAATAGCTATCCATGTCCAAACCATTTGGATCCATGTCCAAAATGTTCTCTCAGTCAAATGAGAGTTACTACTGATCACCTCATTTCTTTCAAGGTCCAGGAACAGAAATGTGTTCCTTGTGTCCCCAAGGTTTTGAGTCACTTTCACAATCTTATGGCAAAAAGAGTTGTTAGCTGAGGGGCCAGTCTCAGTTCCTACCAAGTAATAACTCAGACTGCTGAAGCCACACAAGAGAAAGAGAACTTTCTTCATGTCCTGACAATCACTGTCTAGTGTTTCAAAACTTCACATTCTAGCCAGTCATGCAGATAGCAGGACCTTTACCAGTGTAACACATGTGGCTTCATCTATGTACCACGGGCTGTCCAAACAGTGCAGTGAGGTTGAAGCCATGAACAAGGACACTGGAGGATAAATCCATTGAGAAGTGAAGACAGCGTCTCCCTGCATTACCAACAGCCTAGTTCTGCCACCTGATCAGTATTCCTCTCAGTGTTCCCTGAAAGACAACAGGCATCATTTGCTTTCAAAAGGATCACTTAAATAGGCTCTGTGTCCCAAAACAAGAATTACTTGCTCTGTTGGAAGTGGGAAAAGGGCTGATCAGCACACCGCTCTTTACCCAGCTCCAGCCTCCAAAGGAATTTTGCATGGCCGCCTGCATGAGCACCCGGGGGAGTCCTGCACTTGTCACACCAGCCATGAAATCCTGAGCTAAACAAAGCAAGGTTAAGCTTTTTCTGTACGGACACTGAAATCACCTTTTCAAAAGAATCAGTCTTGTCACATTTTCTGTGGTTCTCCCTTGCAATATTGCCATATTTTAACTGTTACAAGGAAAAAATAAACAGCCTGTCTGTAGGCTGAGCCAGAATTGACGTTGAATGTCAACCTGTCACACCGGAGATAGGTGTGTGTACACTAAACTAAGCCCTTCTCCGCCTGGTCAGCCAGGCCCGAGGAGAGCAATGTCCCCAAGAATGAAATCCTGTTTTATGTCACGTGCAGCCCCTGCGACCAAACCCAATGCAGGAGTGGTTCAAGAGCTCACGGGTGTGTTTTGGATCAATGCCATGCCAAAGCAACAGCAGCAGTGCAAGGAGGTGAGAGAGAAGGCGGAAATGTAAATCTGCAGGGATAGGTGAGATTCCAGTGAGTTATTCCAACTCGTGGGTGACGGCATCTGCAAATGACAGAGGTGATGAAAAGCCTACTGAAGCTCAGTGAAGAAGCTCTAAGACAGGAATAACAGCAAAATAGTCTCATCTGTGCCCTTCGCATTTCCCAATATAATCCTTCCAGTTTTGATGCTAGACAAAGGTGTTTCTTAGTCTTTATTCCCAGCACCTAGACACTGTGCAAAACTCACCTGCAGCTGTATACATACTAGTGCATATATTATTAAACCAGACTGGAACCTGATATTATCAACATTGCTGCTGCTTTTGAGTAGTGGGGATGTTTTGCTCATCAAATGTCCCCTTCGCATCTTCCAATCTAGCTATGAATATTTAAAATACATGTCTTTCTCTTCTGCCCATATTACTTTTAAAAAACAACCAAATAAACAGGCAATCAAGTGCTCTGAAAACTGCTTTGAAAAACTAAAACTAAAAGTAGTTTTCACTTTATTCTTCCAGTAAATACTCCTGTCAGTATTGATACTGTATAGTTAACACTACATCATTTTAAGAGCTATTGTAGAAATTACTAAGCATAGCGAAAAAAAGAAAACTTCACCTTCTCACTATGTCTGATTGTGGAGGTTCTGTTCTCTCCTGTTCTTTCCTCATGTTCTCTCATAAGGAGTACTTCAAGAACAACCTGTAGTCACATGTATATTTACTGACTAATCAGACAAAGCCTTTAGGGGATTATCCACTGTGTTAAACTACAGTGGATATTGTCCCCAGAATATTCAGATGGTTTTTCTCTATTGTACAGATACTATGGTGTTAAAATCTTTGTGAAGTAATTTCATGACAACATATAAAAATAGGAGGAAAAGGGTACGATGTGTTTATCTGTAAGGGAATTATCTGCAGACACACGGTTTGTAGCAGACTACGTTTTCTCTTTTAATTCCTAAATCATATCTTAAGTCCAGTGTTCTGCTCTCTTCTAGTAAACATCGCAGATTATCAAGAGTACAGTGTAAACCCAAGGGCTCTGCATCCAGTGAAACATTGCTGGGCCAGGGAAGGAACCAGAAGGGAAACATAAGCACGCCGGACCCAACCTTCCTCCCAAAGACATGCAATTCAACACAGCATCTTTGCCATGATTTTATTCCAGTTTTGTGTACAATGGAGTTAAAAGGAGTTATAGCCTTGTGAGGTAAAGCCGTGCAAGAGGAAATAATCTTGTATCTGGTTATATTCTATTTTCGTATTTACTAT
This sequence comes from Nycticryphes semicollaris, assembly GCA_013400055.1. Lineage (NCBI taxonomy): Eukaryota > Metazoa > Chordata > Aves > Charadriiformes > Rostratulidae > Nycticryphes > Nycticryphes semicollaris. The sequence goes on from VXBJ01007443.1 coordinate 161,652, forward strand.
GGCAATTCATTGTGTTTTGTAAACCTACCATCATATGATGAATTTTTATTGCATTTAAGCTTCATGATAAATATATCACCTAGAAGACCTAATTATTACAGCCTGTATTCATTACCATAGGAAGCTACATTCCAAAATTGTTCAGGGTAGACAACTCCCCCATTCCCAGGTCCTTCCTCATTAAGCCACAATTAGTATGATAAATGGAGATGGTTATTTGGTTACAGGCAATAATGGCAATGCTTGCTCATCACAAAATGGGGATAAATAATTAAATATCACAAGAAATGGCTTAATAATTAATAATAATACCTCAATCACCTGCAAATAAAGCAGAACTCCATCCAGGTGTTCATTACCGGCTGCAGTTCAAAGCCAACACGGCCTTAACCTCAAAATAGCTATCTGCATTAATGTAGTAGGCAGAAGGATGAAATCATGCTTGTCCTTGACAGGAGTGCTGCAAGGTGCTTGGGACTGAAGATGTACATCAAGCTGAAGCTGGAGTTGGTAATCATTCTGGCTAAAGAGCTGCAGCCTGAGGAGCTTGTGAGTGCATCCCCAATAGCTGCCTAATTCGTAAGTACCATCCAGGCCAGCACCTCCCTGTCCACAGACTGACCTAAACAGCACTTGAGGCTCCGTTCTTTTAATATATATTGAGTTAAGGAAGACTGTTCTGAGACGTGCGGACAGTGCTAGGTTAAATGAAAAAAGATTCACTTTTCTGTCAACTTCATTACAAATACGGCATCATATAATCTCATTTAATTGCACCCTTCACCTCTTTAACATCCTCAGCTTTCTGTCTCAAGCCATCTATCCTCAGAAAACACCTCCCGTTGACTAAAATGGCCTTCCAATAATTAAGCGCGGTATCCTCTTTTCTCCCAGGGGTACACAAGACCATGTCAGTGGCATAGAAATCAAAGGCAACAGGGCTCAGGAGCACCTCAAGAGGGTCATCTAATTCGCCTCTTTGTCCCAAAGGCAGGATCAACTTCTTCTAAATTGTTCTTGACAGAAGTTCATTTAATCTGCTCTTAAATCCTCCAGTGGCTCCACAGCTTCCCTCAGCAATCCAGTCTGTGATCAGCCTCCTTTATTATTAGAAAACTTCTCCAAATGCTCAGGCTACACTTCCCTTACTGCAATTTAGCCCATCACTTCTCGTACTAGTCTGTTGGAGATAAAGCAGCATTGAGTTGAGGAATTTCACTTGACTTAATTTACTGCCAACCAACACAAACCTACAATCAGTGATTGAGGCAGTGAAGAAAAAACCCACAGAAATCACTGTGCAAAAACCCACTGAAATACCTGTTTTTCCCATTTGTACTCTCAAGAACCCTTATTTTTTACTTTTTTAAAATCTTAGTTCACAAAAATACCTCCAGTGAGGCAATGGACACATAGGAAGCTGAAGTAGTGTGAATTAGTTTCTTTCTAACACTAAATGTTTAATGGCTTCCTGTCGTGCTGCTCCTTAGTTCCCGTTTCCCAACGTGGGTCACCCATAAATCACAGTCCCTCAGGGATGCCCGTGTCCCACCATGGGTCAACCATGGCTATGTCCTTGCCCCAGCATGGGTCACCCACCACCATGGTCCCTCAGGCACATTCAAGCATGCCAGTTTGCTGACTTCTCCAAGCAAACTGGTGCCCACGTGTAGCCATGACATTCGCCCTGCAGCCTCACAGCCCTGAGCCCCTTGTAAGCAGGGGACCACACACTTCGAATGTGAGAGCCACAGGCAACCTGGGGAGGATGCATTTGCAACAGTGCAGCACAATGTGGTCAGCTTCCCTTCAGCCCAAGGGCCCTCGCCTCTAGGGTTCTTTAGCCAGCTGCTCTGCAGCTGGTGGTCAACACATAGAGGCAGGTCCCTGCCTCCCCCCCATACTGGTTTTGGCCTCTTTGTCGTTCCTTCCCTCTGTTCCCAGTGCTGCTCTTTCAGAGCAAGCAAAGTGCAGTACTGGTATCGTGCTGCACAGGCGAGATGTGACTTTTGCACAGGGATCTCTGGAGATAGCTACTTACTGCTCTTCATATCAGCTCTGTTACTTTTGAAGTCGTGCTTTCTTCTCTCATATTTCAGTTTCATTACTCCACTGCTGAAAGGTACTTACACATGCACTTAAGTACTTTCCTCTGCTTAATCAAAGCCTGTGTACTTGTATGCAAACACAATAATTGCAGGCAAAATTGCTCTTATGTAAGCCACTACCCAATGTTTTTCATGGAGTTGGAAATGCACAGCAAAGATCTTTAAGCCCATTAAACATTTTAGGAAGAGCTTCTAACTTTAGGTGAGGAAATGTGTCATAGGGAATTTGAATATATTATCATCAGTATCATCAGAAGAGAAGAATTATTTATTCCTGACAGTTGTCTTTTACAGCATGTCATTGGAACGATCCCTTTATAGCACCCATTCATGTACATGACATCTTAAGTCATACCCATCCATCTTCCTCAGCAGATAAAAGACTATCATCCTTCTAATTTCTCATTTTTTTCATTTGAAAGGCTGTGTCAAAAGTCATTCCACAAGTATTAACAAGCCCAGCCTACCAATTTCCTAGAATCTTTAAGCACTTTCTAGGATCACCTTTTCTTCTGTCCTTTCTGCCCCAACCCCACTCCCCACCTCCTGATTTTGTGAAAAAATTAAATAAATGCAAGAATGCAAGACAATTCCCGAATCAAGGATGAAGGGAAATAGGCCATTTTTACCAACCCAGATCACTGACAAGCACATGATTTTGTCATCAAGAAGCTTGTCTGACCAGATGGAATACACACCTCATCTGTTTGCTTTTCAAATCCCACACACAGAAATAATCTCTGAGTTAGAGAAGACTATCAGCCCATATAAGGGCAGTTCTGTCTCTGAGATTTGAAATAGGCAACAACAAACCAGTGTGAGTTGGTGACCAGCCTAGTAGAGGCTCTTTTCTCTAGTGCTATATTAAATTCTCATCCTAGTTAATATCTGATCTTGAGTTCTCCTCTGTCCCATCTTTGCTTGCTACGGTTCATTTTCTGCTCATATCATATTTATCTCTCACTAGAGAGATAAATATGCACAGCTCACATCTTGCTTTCTTCTCTTAAAGAAGTCAGGGAAACCCAAGATACTTCCACCTAGATTTACGTTGTTATAACATGGAACTGTCTTCCTGCCGGTGACCAGCTTGTTCCAAATTCAACTCCTTTTACATTTTTGAGGGACTGCTCAGTAAAGAGATGAGCTTTCCCTCCTTTGAAAGAAAATATTTCTTTATACATGGGTTCTTGACGCGACTCTCACTAGTTCATCATCTTCACATGTATAATACACCTGCCTACTTCAAGGACCATAATAGTGAGACTTAGCACTCTATAAACTGCATTTAGGTAACTAGGATCCAATCTAACATCAACTGAAAATAATGGTGTGGTAATAAATCAGACTTGTGGGATGTGTTCCTTTCATACAAAGAATATTTCATGTAGTGTTCAGTCTATGAAAAGCCCCATGTACTAACTCAGAAAGTGCTTCTTTACATACTGTAAGGCTCAGTGTCCCAGCCTAATGCTAATTGTTTGCATTGCTGGCACTGGATGCCAGCATGCTGTCACTGAAGGAACACATTATGATAGGGCTTTTTAGTACAAAGATTACTTATCAAGAGAAGACACAAAAAGTAAAACAACCCATTTGAGATCTTGTAATATAGTTAGCACAGTATAATAGGTAACACTTTTAATGCAGAAATCATGTCCTTGATGGTGGAGGAAAACATTAACATTTTTAGATTTTGCTTCAATATTAAAGAACTGAAGTTTATTCCTCACACCTGAAAGGATCTCTTCATAGCTGAGCAGGTATCACCCAGCTAAGAGGCAAAAAAGTAAGGCCCGTATGCTTCAGTAGAAGTCAGCCATCAGATTGGTATCTTGTTAGATGATGGATAATGAAATGCACATTTATTTCTCACTGTCTCTTGTTCCAGAAGATAAATGGCAGCACAGCTCACAATCCTTTCATTCAGAACATACAAACAACAAAGCAGATACATGCAGAATTCACCTCAGTGTGTATATGTATTATACACATTGGCATTGAATCTAAACTTTCAGTCATCCCAAAAGTAATGGAAATCCTCTCCCTGAATGTACAGGGAAATCCTCTCCCTGTATTTTGTGTAAACAGAAGTCAGATTTTCTAGCAGGTGATCATATATATTTCTGAAGTCCATGATTCAGTGGTGAGTTGGATTTTACGTATTTAAAACTAGGTAGAACTCCTTGGAGTAATATCGCATGGAGGAGGTTTTCTACCTGTTTTTAATGGCTACAGATAATAGTGCCACAAGGCTGGAAATGTCCAGTTTTTATGGTGGATACATTTAAGGCAGTGAGGCCAATTAACAGAACCAGGAAGTACAAGATTCTGGATATGTATCCAATGCATATAATAATTAGGCATTTTAATCAAAAACCATAAGATTGAGAGCTCATCCAAAGCAGAGACATCTTCTCATTACTCACATGAATAGTTGGAGCAAGCAAACCCATCTGTTTGAGCAAATCTATGTCAGTAATGCACAGGGTAGAATATGCTGCTAAAGTTGCTGCAAAGGTGAAAATACAGTCCTTTGACTAATTAAAGACCTTGGTTCATTATATATATTTTTACAAGAAAACCTTTCCTGCTACCCTCCCTATTTTATCCGAATTCCACTTTGAGAACATATTTTCCAGTCTGCATGCTCTCTAGTTTTAATGAGATGTTTTGAGTGGGATTCGTAAGTATGTAGGTGTGGCAGGAATCTGTGCTCCTGCGGTAGTCAGTGAAGTCTACAGAGGGACTCAGTTCGCTGTCCCATAGACTTCTGCTCTAGGGAGGACTGAGTCTTTCTTGAGGTGCTACCAACTGACCCTGTAGACTATATGTTGACCATGCTGACCAGAGTTTAGACATCTTATTCACGTGTAGGCTTCTTAATCTGGAACTAAATCTCACTGTACATGGCTGAGCAAATTCTCTGGCTTCCTTTCTAAAACCTGGCAAACAGTGTTGCTGACATGGAACTTCCACACTACAAACACACACACATTTCCAAATTTCATTTTGAAATGGAAAAAAAAACCCAACAAAGCCTTTGGGTTTTTTGAGGTTACAGAACCACAGAATCACAGAATGGTTGAGGTAGGAACAGACCTCTGAAAGTTACCTTGTCCAACCCCCTCTGCTCAAGCAGTGCCACTCAGAGCCAGCTGTCAAGGAACTTGTCCAGACAGTTTTTGATTTTGTCCAAGGATGGAGACTCAATAACCTCCTGGGCAACCTGTGCCAGGCCTTGGTCAACCTCACAGTGAAAAAGCTTTTTTTCTGTGGTTCCGCATGCATACTAAAGTAGGCTACTTTTGATGGGAACTTTTAATGGCAACAAAATTCCTTCACCAGGTATGTATCAGTGAGCACAACACTGGCATTTGTGGTTTACGATTAAGAACTGTAGACCAGTGCTGCGCTGCTACTCTTGCCCTTTTTGACTTTAAGAATAAGGCTGACTGCACTCATAAATACCCTCACATCTGTGAAGAGATGATCTTCATAGATCTTTATAAATCTGTGAAGGGAATTGAGCAATCCACAGGAAAGACTAATGCCTGTAGCGTAAAGGTAGTACTGTTTTATATAACCAGCTTTATGTGTATCTTGGTATTATTTCTTTTAAACTTAGCAACCAATAGATTGTCTGAACCTGCAAAGTCATTTAACAAATGTAGGAAAAAATATGCAACCTTCTGATCTCATGTATTTACATAGAAAAAAATTGAAAACAAGGCTAATCTTCTTCCTCCATCTGTATGCCAGTGATAAATGAACATAGATATATTCACTTCAGTAAGACTCAGCATATAATAACAGTTAAAAATCTAGCCTGTGGTTTTAAGCTATGTAGCTTTTAAATCTTATATATATATACATATATAGATTTTAATTCTGTTACATAGTAAGAAGATAGAAGGCCAATAATTTAAAAAAAAAAAAAACAAACAAACAAAAAATACCAACAAACAATCATTCAGTGTTGATAAAATGCCTTTAGTGGCCTTAAAGTGTCTGCTCATGCACTTAGATACTCAAACAGCAGTATCTGTTCCTGATGCCTAACAGAAACTGCAACTACTATTCTAGGCAGCCCCAGTTATTTACATTTTGATTGTAAACAACCTTTGATTATTTCCAACCTACTTTAATTAGCTGGCAGAGAGAGGGACAGCACAAGTGACACTGTTTTCCATTTGATGTACCATTTCACAAAAAACCTGAGAGTAGTCAGTGAAAAATCAAGCCAGAAAAGGGTATGCTGCAATAAATGTACTCTATCACAAAGCACATCTTGTAATTTTACACAGCAAAGAAGCTGTACATGTTGCAATAGAGAAGGATACACCCGAAAGCAAGAACCATATTTCTCAGCCAAAACAACACTAGGCTTTTCATCCTTCACCATTGTTTTCATGCTCTTGTTATTACTAAGCAATTGACTATGGCCCTGTCAAATACACCAAGAAAACAAGATGTTTTGTTAGCACATTTCTACTTTGATGGATCTTGACTTTTATCTCCCAGCAAGGATTTGATCCTTGCATGTCCTTTTTTATAGCTACTACCTAAGATACTGAGCCATGTCAGTATCTCACGTAAACCTCAATGTATTTTCTAGCTTACAAAAAACAATTTAAAAATGCAAGAGAGGGTACAAGTGGTTTTTGCACCAACTGGGGAGAGTGGCTGAGGGGTACACAACATGACCCATGACATCTTTGACTGAACTTTACAACATTTCTATTTCACTGGTGTTTGACTCATTTTTCCTTTTACATTCATGGTATTTCAGTGCCATGCTTGAAATTTAGCTGTTGCTTGCCAGTGTATCATCTTAATACACTGTTTCTGGGATTGTGTCCTATCTGGATGTGCTATGGTGCTTCTGGTCCTGCATGTCAAGCTGCTCCATGGAGAAAAGGGAGCAGGGAGCCAATCATGGTGACAAGGCCAAGGCAAAGTCAATGGTATCACCAGCAAGAGCCCAGTCCCACCATGCTGAATTAGTTGACAGTCCTTAATAAGCCATCAGGCCTGAGGCCAAGAAATCGACGGCTGGACCATTTGGTGGATCAGGAACTGTCTGGATGGCCACACTCAAAGGGTTGCAGTCAACAGCTTAATGTCCAAGTGGAAACCAGTGATGAGTGGCGTTCCTCAGGGGTCAGTACTATGACCAGTGCTGTTTAACACCTTTGTTGGAGACATGAACAGTGGGACTGAGTGCACCCTCAGCAGATGACACCAAGCTTTGTGGTGTGGTGAACACACTGGAGGGAAGGGACGCCATCCAGAGGGACCTTGACAGGCTTGAGAGGTGGGTCTGTACAAACCTCATAAAGTTCAACCAAGAAAAGTGCAGGGTCCTGCACCTGGGNAGAGGGCTGGAGCACCTCTCCTATGAAGACAGGCTGAGAGAGCTGGGGTTGTTCAGCCTGGAGAAGAGAAGGCTCCAGGGAGACCTCATAATGGCCTTCCAGTACCTGAAGGGCACCTACTTACCAGGGATTGTAGTGATAGGACAAAAGGTAATGGTTTTAAATTGAAAGAGGGGAGATTTAGATTAGATACTAGAAAGCAATTCTTTACTGTGGGAGTGGTGAGACACTGTAAGAGGTTTCTCAGAGAAGTTGTGGATGTCCCATCCCTGGAAGTGTTTAAGGCCAGGCTGGATGGGGCTTTGAGCAACCTGCTCTAGTGGGACGTGTCCCTGCCCATGGCAGGGGGTTTGGAACTCGATGATCCTTAAGGTCCCTTCCAACTCTAACCATTCTATGATTCTAAGTCAGTCCACAGGTCAGGGCTGGATTCTGGTGTGTCCAGGCACAAGCACAGCTGCAACACTACTGCAGTGTGTCCCAGGCAAGGACCAATCTCATTCCCAACTACCAGTGGGAAGCCTCTGCAGACCTTCCTTCCAGCTTTTGCTTAAAGAGCTTGAGGATCAGCCAAGGCTTCTCAAATATCTTTCTGACCAGAGACCTTGAGTGCAGAGGGCCAAACTCTTGGGAGAAGTGTGGGATCATGCTCCGGGCTCTGACACTGCCATCCCAAAGGCAAGGGAGCTTTCTCCACCGTCTGCATTGTTCCATACACTGCAGTTTCTTCTATGGAAAATGCTTTACGGACCAGGAGACTGACATGGCTTCCTTTTTCAAGTCTCTCATCTGTGACTTGGCCTTCATTGATTCTTTAAAAAAGCTATTGAGTGAATTCTAACTTAGATTATTTGAAATAACAGGAGGATTTTAAAAGCAGTCCAAGTACAATAAGTGACTGTTGAAGGCCATAGCTGAACTAGCAATTTCATCTTTAAAATGGACTTATATTCCACCCTTTCAAGACTCCCACCAAAAAAGAAAAAAGCCTCAACCCCACAAGAGCTGACATCAGGTCTACAGTACAACTTCTTCTTAAGCATCACATTGATGGTACAAGTGCACTTTCAATGACAGTTTAGCCAATGAAAAATTTTCCTGTTCCTGCATTGCCATAATTCAAAACCAAAAAAGAAAATTACACAAATACCTCAACACTTCTCATCACTTAGAATAGTATGTTTGTGAGCAAAGGGCTTGTAATTTCAAGACAAAATGTGAACACCAAAGCTAGTGTAAGGGACTGGTACTGGCAATAATGAACTCAAAATGACTACTCATAGGATTAAATACTATACCCAGGAACCACCAATTTTATCCTCAGTAACTATAGAGCACCCTTAGTTCACTAACTCACTTACTTAAATAATTGGCACAAACAATCACTATTCCTTAATTACTAGCACAACTTTAATAACAAAGGGGTAAAACTGTGGAGACAGTTTATCTTAAAAAAAATAAAATAGCTATGGAATATAGTTCTGTAAATTCATTCTGCTTGCAAATTGAGTTTGGAAAAACACTGTTAAAGACAATTTTTTCTGTTGCTTTGAAAGAACTTAAGATGCAAGCTGTGAAAATGGAGAGAGATTTAACAGACTTCATCTGATATAGGGAGGTCAGCTTTGTGATATTTTTTTTGTTGGCAGTCTTGCATACAAATCTAAGGACAAGAAGAGGCTCTGGATCAGTTTCTCACTTTGATTAATGCAGGTGGTATTACAGTGGTGTTTACAGCAATCATTTAAGAAAACAGCAGAAAAGCTTGTACAGAAACAAGTGAACTGTCTTCAACTAGACAACCATTGAGGAGAATCTGAGATGGGAAAATACTAGCTTAGAAAGAAGGACACAAGACTGCAGTAGAGAGAGACATGTACAAGTTGTCAGGGTAAGGTGAACTATGGTCTTAGGAATTAGTTCATTGAGAATGGAAAAACAAAAGGATAGAGCAGGAAGTTCCAGGACACCTTCCGGAAACTTAGCAGGAAGAGGAAAGGAGAAAGGATTCCTCTGAAGGACAGGGTGAAGAAGCAGTCAATCACAGAGTGAAGAGAAACAGAGTAACACAGTCACAGGTGAAAGCAGCACAGGAGTCAAGAAGATCCTTTCTTTCCCCATAGCGTTGAAGGAAACTAAAATCTGAGATCAAATGTTGATTTTTTTAACCTAGGTGCGTAAGTGAGGCTTTGAGAATGTTTTTAATAGAGCAGACTGAGACATAAAACTTGTTTTAGTGTAAAACCAAAGTTTGCGTGAATTGTTTCATTGTAATTCTTTCATATGTTGCTTTTTGTGTGATGTATGATAGTAAGGAAGTTGTCCCCATTAGGTCTACTCACTCCACAACAATAGATTGTGCAGTTAATATCAATGAGCTACAAAAAAATGAACTTGTAAAATCTATGGAGGCAAGAAGTCAATTTTTTTTAATTTGCTGAGGAATAGACTACAGAAGGATTTAACCAATTTCCTGTAGATTCTGTCCTTTTCTCAGCATGTCTGGAAGCACAGGCACCTCAGGGGAAAGAAGCTGTTGAGCATGACTCTGCCTCCACTGCTGCAGCTACACCCACTCCTGTAATCTGTGGCAGCATCAGGGAGCAGCAGTCTCCCTCTTCTTCTCCCTGTGAATGTGTGTGTATGCCCACCAGTCCTAAGACTGAGCCATCTCAAACGTGTTGCTGCCAGCAGTTAATCTAGCCTCCATCACCCTGAAATCTAGTGGAGACACCATGACTTCCTTATTATGGCATGTCCACCTGTACTGATAGCCCCAGTTGCGGGGTGTCCTATTGTGACAATGCACTTAAGAAACTGTTGTTTTGCACCCAGTATGTGCATGTATGTGTGTGATTTCTATGAAGTGGCTTCCTTTCTGGACGTGGTTAGTTATCTGCTTTTGGCGTTTTGCATCATTAATGATGTTACCATACAGGGCCTACGTTTATCTCCCCATAAGTGCCAGTCTGGATTGACTTCTTTTCCATGGTAAATTCCAGTCACTCCCTCTAGAATGATCTCCAAATCTCCCTGTGATCTCTCTCTGGCAGCTGGCTGCAGTCCAGGTCCTTCTGGAAGCTGATGTCTCATTAAAGACACTTCCCTAAGTGTAGGTTTGTGACTAAGCTATGGCAAAAGGGGAAATAATTTTACTTTCTGTTTTCACTCTTTACTTAACAACATGCTGTATATATAGATTTTTGTCTCTGTATCAGTTCCTGAAACATTTTAGTGCTCTTTCACATTTAGCAGTAATATAAAATAGCACCTGCTCAGTTCAGTGCTCCAGCAGTAGGTCTATTACTTCCAGTGTCTGATCCAGCTATTCTAAAGTTAGTTTGTATATCTTAACCTTGTGCCGCTGCCTGCCTTTAGACCATAGGCTTCTCAGTGCCTGCTGCATTTGAACCGTCCCTGGCCAAAGATCCTCACCCACAACTCTTCTGAGACCCATCAGTAACTTCTGCAATAAATCGAAACACAGCTTTTCTCCTGTGCCATGCAGAGTGTGTCAGGCTTAGAAGTGTTTATTATACTGTCCTGGGAGAGAAATGTAATGTGTCTAGTTACTTCTGAGTTTTGCAGGGTCATTTCCCAAATCCAAGGAGCCGTATGCATAACACGGCAACTCAGAGAGATGCAGCAACCAGTGCTCCAAATTTTGGCTTCGCTTCATCTCATTACAAAAAGCAGCTCATGTCCTGCTGTGGAGGAGGTGCAGGATTATGCAGGAGGTCAGACTCCACCGTTCTGCTGATCCCTTCTGTCCTTTACCATCTAAAAATAAGTTTTCAAAGCTCTTCTTAGGTCTAATGGAGGTTTCATAAGAAATTCTTAAACCGAGATCCATTGCCGGATACATGTTAGTTGCTGAGTGGACCATTTGCAAGTCAGGATTCTGATCCAGTAGAGATATATATGCTCATTCACTTTACTAGCAGGTTTTTAAATTGTAAATGTTGATGCTTGATTCTGCACTTCTTGCAATTCCTTTTAAGTGACTTTCACAAAGGACAGAGTCAACTAATATTCAGTATTCAGCTTTTGTACAGGAGCTGGTGGTCATAAAAGGTGCAAAGCAATATTTCAGCAAATTTCCTTGTCCTTCTGCACTTCAGTGGGGTTACTGGCTGTTGTTCTTGAACACTTGATTTCCAGCAACAGCACAGGTGATATTAGCAGTTTCTTCTTCTACCCTCAGGCAAATAACTCATGATATAATAGGAAAATAGCATAAGAAGATGGAAAATGGGGAACAAAAACCAACACTTTGGGAAATATCTAATTCATGAGATGAGAGAAGTTGGGTTAACTTTTTTTTTCTAACTGAAAATCCCATATTTCTATTTCCATATTATTTTCACAGCTGCTGTTGAACATGCTTATGGCAATTTCCACTTAAAAGAATAACCATGATCTTTGAAGACCCATTAAAATGCTTGGGTCTAGCAGTATCTGGTATCTGAGCAATACAACATTACATAAAATCCTTGGATTTTAATAACATTTTTGGATATGGATCAGTTAATAAACTTTGTTTCCCCAACCACCTAACAGATACCCGGTGATGACTGTTTAATGAATGTTTCCCTGAAATGAAATCTGGAATATTGCAGACCATCAGACTGAGGGAGAAAATAATTCTCTGTAAGAAAAATCCTGTGTTGCAGACTCAATTCTACACAGCTCGAGTTCACTCTATTTCCACTTGCCTTTGAAAATCTTCTCATACAGCGTTGTGGTAGCCTTTTATGTTCACAGTGATTACTGCAGGTTTTACTGATGGAAGTTGAAGGCCAACTGTTCCCATGCAGTCCAACTTCCCGTAACTGTTACATCCCTCCGGCCCTATGGGTTCTGCGGGGAGTGGCAGGCACACAGCCTTTCCCAGGGGGAGGCTTAAAATGCTTGAAAATTATCAGCCAGGACTAAAAGCCGGAACACTTTGAAGTTTTGTCATGCAAAGACAGTCAACTGAAAATGTTAAGCGCTCTCTCCCTGCCATGGGGTGCAGAGTATGGAGCTGCAGCCTTGAGATGAAAGCCACACAGTCCAAGGCAGCTGCCACTCGCTGGCCTTAGGTGCAGCATATTTACTGTCTCACGTGCGTGAAGCCGCCAACCAGGTACGGGCTATGCGTTGGCTGGAAGGTGTGCCACATGCCCTGGAGAAGATTGTGACACCGTAGGTTCCCATGCTCCTGTCTTCCCTTCCCGGAGGGCTGCTGCTGGGAAGAGAGGAGACTGGAGGTTTGTAGCCCACAGCTGGGCTCCACTAGCACCCAGCCATGGGGAGCAAGCCCTCGTACGTGAGCTTACATTACCAACCTGACACAGAGAGATGCTCTAGTATGAATCCAAGCTGGACCAGCACAAGTTTGCTTTGCAGTCCTATCGTACAGCCCTGGGCTTAAACGAATAAATCATCTTCCTCTTTCCTTCCTTAACACTTTTATAGTCCCCTGCTACAGACGCTGCTTCATAATATTATCTCAGAAAATAATACTTGTGGTGATAGTGGAGTTGAATTAGCAGTGAGTGCAACTCTGGGACCGAGCTGATGAACAGTGCATCACTGACTGCAGAGAGGCAGCCACAGCTATGGCAATGTAACGTCGAGGATGGGAGTTCCTGTGATGAACAACATGCTGCTGCCTTGCTGCTTCCGCCGAAGCTTTATGTAAGAGCGCTACTGATCAGCTGCAAGCAAATGACATAATGGTTGCCATACCGCTAATTTATTGGAGTTTGTCAAGAAAATAGCAATGGTGCCTCTGGAACAGCTATTAGCAAATGTGCAAATGGAGTTTGCTATATTATTGCCAGGACATCCTAATGCACTGGTAATGGGATAGTGGCAGACAGCCCCACTGTTCTTCCAAAATGATCAATCAGAATAGCTCAGCCAAAGCAATAGTGTACATTTCTCTTGAGTTCACCAACTGGGTTTTGAAAGAAAAACACACAGACAGGGAAGGGGGGGGAGGGATTAGTTAGGGATTAGCTTTCTTTTTATGGCACAGCTGCAAAGATAGCCAAAATGACCTTTTCAGTAAGCAGATCCCTTTCAATCTTGTCAGTTTAACATGAGTGTGGGTGCTGCAAGCTGCTGGACTGAGCTACAAAATGTCAAAAACATCAACTGCAGATGAACCCTCCCTGGTATATACGCTTGGGTTGCAGCATCATTTTTGCAAAGAAACAAACGAAAACAAAACAGAGCTTGCTGGTTTATCACAGAAACACATACCAGCTTGGGCAGGAAGGCAGCTCTGGTGATCATCTAGTCCAAACCCCTGCTCAGAGAAGGGTCAGTGAGAGCAGGCTGCCCAGGGCCATTTCCAGTTGCATTTTGAATATCTACAAGGATGGAGACTCCACTACTTCTCTGGGCAACCTATGCCAGTGTTTGATCAGCCTTACAGTAAATTCTAAGTGGAATTTCCTGTATTTCAAATTGTTACAAAAAAAAGAGTGCAAAACTTGTCATTCCTTGATGAAAACTTGATTAAGTTCAGAAAGGCATCTAGTAGGAAAGATTGTTCCTAAATGGGAAACAATACATGAAAACCCAGTCTGCAGGAGAGCTTAGTACTGGGCTGCACAGGGTTGCCTTATTTTCATGATGAGGTTCACTTCATCACTTTTGGTCACTACTCACCACAGCAATATGTAACAACAAAAACATAACATGTAGGAGAGGGAGAAAGTTTTTCCTCCTTAATGTCCAACACTTCTAGAAGTTCAAACTACTTGGCCATCCAGCTAGGAGTGTAAAAGCAGCATCAGAAAGATGGTTAGGGGAGGAGAACTTTTTCAAGCATTCTGGGGCACTGTGTTGAGGGTTTTCTTTTATTCCTATGCCTAACCTTTTGCCATTCTCAGATAAGAGTAGTAAACTTCTACATAAGTCAACTATTCAGATGGAAGTCACGTGTGGAAGCCATTCTATAGCCATTCTCACTGTGCAGAGACTATTGCTCTCAAATGATGACCTTTTTTTTTATTTTGCGTGTTTAAGAGACAAGCAATTTATAGAACAATTTCACAAGTCTATTTAGTTTAGCTTTATAAGTCTTTTTAGTGTAGCTTTGGGACTGAAACACTTCAAGCACTTCAAGCAAGCATCACATGGCTTTCTGAAGTCTGCTACACAAATCATAATAAAATGCCTACTGTAGGAGAAGCATAACTAAAGACACAAGGAAACGGTGATTCATAGGGACTGGGACAATTCGATGCCTTCTGAAGACACGAGTGTACTTCTCCCTGATTCACTGTTACCTGAAGTATTTCTTTAAGCAGCAGCAAAGTGTCGAAGTCAAGAAGAAATTTAATAGCTTGACACATGAATTATATACTTATACTGAGACACAGCTAACTGAAGCTGCTGGAAGGAACACGGGGCAGACAGGTTTGATTGGGGATTGAATGCTATAACCAGCTCCGAGGTGCTTGCTGTTGACAAGTCTGTGCACACACATGGGAGAGAGGCAATGAAAGCCCATCAAAATGTCTGCAGTGGAAATTTAATTAGTGTGATCTTAAGTATAAGACGAGAGAAACTTTTACAGCTGTAATGCAGGCTGGAAAGAGGTGTGGAACTATAAGCAAAACTGACTCCTACTCTGTTCAGAGAAATGGGATTTTGTAGGTGTTTGAAATAACAGATTTGTAGTGAAGAAAAAGCAGACTCCATATCAATTCCTTCTCCTAATGAAAATGCTTCTAAGACCCTGAATAACGATTAAACCCTCAGGTCAAAGGTCTACCTGTATGGACATGAGAGAAATTGAAATGTTATTCTTACTGAGACAAGGTAGAAAGAAGATATCCATTGAGCTTAATCAAAAAGTTAATCGAAAGTATTTAAATAAAACCTGGCACAAGGGCTAGAGGCTTTACTGAAGGAGTTTGGGAAACCTGTGGATGCCTTGAAAAGGGCTCAACAACCCCAACTGCAATTTCTGCTGGGGAAAAACATTTGAGGCAAGGTTGAAACCTGACCTCTGAATTGCTTTTGGTGGTTTTAGGAGGTTTTATTTTATATTTGTTATTTGTAAGAAAGGGATCAGTGTAAATACTTTAATTTTCTAGGCAATCTCTGTAACTTTCTATTAAAAGCCAAAAAAGATCACCTCTATATATCCATTTTAAGTATCAAATAGTTTTCAGTAGGTGCTCACAAAGAGAGCTCAACTATCGATTTGAACAACAAATTTTAGTTCTGTTGGCAAAATCCTTGTTATTTCTCACAAAAATGACCCGCAAAGGATATAGCTGCATTTTTCTTTGAAAGCCTCTCAATGCCTCAGATTTCACGGGTGATGGATAGCTGCTTATATTTCAGAGGAAGAGCTGCCATGCAGGAAGGTACCTTTCAAACAAGTCACAGAATAGCTGTTGCAATAGTGCTTCACAGCGCACTTGCAGCATATATGAAGTCTCCTCAAAACCACAAGGTTTTTTTATAAATAAGGTAAAACCAGAACTGAATCTCCAGATAATCTGGCAAAAAATCCATTTGATTGCAGGAGAGTCATAAATCAGGCAAAGGTCTGCCCAGCAGCATAAGCCACTTGCCAGCAGAGTTATCTGCAACATTCAAGTCTCTGGCAGCAATTTTAACTAATGAATCCGCTGTAATTAACTCATTAGCAGTTGTTCCAATGACTTTACCACTCTAAGCCTCTGAGGCTCCAGAAAGCTAGCTATTTTAGAGGCTGTAAATTTTGCTAAAATGCAGCAGACATTTGCACAAGGCTTTCCTCAGTCAACAGAAGTGTGTTCAACTGACTTCCAATTCTTGGGAAAACATAGCCTTTGTGGCAACTCTTCCTGGCAGAATAGATCCTACTGTGCTATTCCATGGCTGCTCAGACTACATAGCAAGGTCGTCAATAAACACACATCCTTTTATGCTAAACAGTCAGGCCTTTCCTTACCTTTGGGGCTAAAACAAAACCTCCTACAGCTACAGCTGCGTTGGGGACTATAGCAGCTGGCAGTGTTGACTTTGTGCAGCAAAGAACAATAGATGTATAACACACAAAGGTCATTACTGTGACAGAGTGGATCCTGCTCTAATAAGTTATGAATATGTAATGCAAAATGGAGTTTGACAGGTGTTTTCTGTTCTCCAGGCTGCAGTCCTGTAGGATGCAGAAAATCATACTCTTAATTGGGTATTGCAAAAGCTACCTAAACCCACTGCTGTGCCACACCAAGCCCCATGTCAATTGATGATGCTCCTTGGCCTGGAGTGCATGACCCAAACATCTTCCTGCAGAGTGTTGCAGGCAGGAGCACCTTGTCCAAGTCCACACTGGCCACCTTCAGGTACTGAGCCAGGACCGGCCACTGTGTGGCCAAATATACAGCACCCACTGTCACTCTCGCTTAGACCTCACCTCAATTCTCTAATGCCACGTTCAGCCCCAGAATGCTGGCCAGACAACACTAATTTCCTTGTACAAGTGAGACACTCAGGTGAGGCCAGAGGGAGTCCTTCCAGCCTGGACAGTCCTCAGAGTTCCCTACCCCTCTTCATCAGGTGGACACGCTTACAATAAAAACATCTTGTGGGATAAGAGGGAGAACAGCCACTCCATATCCGGAACCAGGTGTGGTTTTCATCCTTATCTGTTCAGGAAACATTCTTGCCAATATGTCCCAAAGACAAGGTAAGGCTCCCTGAAGAACCCTGTTCCCATGGCAGGGGCTCTGCTGCAAGTCTCTCTAGTATGCACATGTATGTGATACCACCATCACTTACAACTTGGCTTCTGCCTCAGCATTGTTGTGCCCCAGCCCTCAGCATGGAGGATCTGGATGTCACAGAGACACTGTGACATGTTTTCCTGTGGATTGATTCTAACCCATACAACAGATCTACAAAAGGCTAGCCTTCCCTCAGTACATAAACCTAGTACAATCCTTTGCACTCAGAGGCAATGGATCTGGACAGTCTTGTTGTTTCGAGAATAACAACGCATGTTTCAGCACTTAGTAAGTTGTTTCTTGTCTCAGTTGTTCAATGCAGAACAATCTGTGTTTTATTTTTAAATATTGAGAGAAACAGAATACATTTTACCAATGATCTGTCATCATTACAGAATCACAGAATGTAATGATGTGATCATCTTCCAGTCTGACAGATAACACATGTAGCTGGGTCCTGTTTTCAAGAGTTTTGTAACAGTTAAGTAGTTAATCATTTTCCAATGAAAGCTAGGATTCTTAGACACTCACAACACACCAGACAGCAGAACTGCAGGGGGTAGAAAAACACAAAACCAGCTAATTCGGAAAGACTTCAGTGAAGATCATGAGAACTTGCTGTCCAGCCAGTGTCTTCCCAAGTCTGGGTACAGCTAAAAAACACCCTGGGGTGCTGCTCCATTTCTTTTAAATCTGAACCCTGCTGATACTAAAAGAGAAGTGGAGGAGGAAAGGACAGTTCTGTTACACAGGCTGGAAGGAATGGGACAGTCCATTCAGGACACCCCAGGGTGCTGGTGTGCCTTTGGCTCTACCTATGGCATTATTTTGGCTGCAGTAGCATTTACAACTCCTAGTGCACCATAAACATGGCTCCTCCATGCTGACAGGATGTAAGATGTGTCACTCCAAACACTCTCCCGGTGTCCAGGACAGCAGGCAGCTCAGACACAGCCCAAATGCACTTGAAAGAGCCTGAAGCACCAAAACTCTCGTGTTCTCCCAGCAGAGCAGCAGCTCTGTTTTGGCAGACATTAGCCCTTAAGAAAGATAACCTTCTACCACTCCTGTGGCCCCGGCACCAGATGACTGTCCATGTCATGGGAGACAGGACAGATGACCCCAGAACTAAGTAAAAAGCAGCAGCAAGTGACAAGCAAGACAGGACCTCAGTGCCATTCTGTCAGTGTGTGCCAAACAGGTGAGGATACATCTCTGAATCAGCAACCTCAAACCTCTGGTGTAGCTGATAGCTGAGGTATCTGTTCTCACCTCCTCAGCATAAATTCATATGCAAATCTGGCCTCATCTTGTATGTTTGATGAATAATCTTTGCTACTGCTACTGATGTCCTCTTCAGTACAGTCTACGGACTTGCCACAATCAGCTGGTACAAACCTAGGTTTTCTCAAACTGATGCATTCCAGTTTTAAGAGGAGGAAAAGACTAAATTTGAAGCTTAATTATTTTAAAAAAATTGGTTCCTTGCTTAAGAGATAGGGATGTGATTTAACAAGTTGGGGACTGACATTTAAAAGTGTAGTGGTGAGTCACATTGAAATCCAGGCTGTGCCAAAAGGGTGCAGTTTAGAAGAGAGTGAAATGCAAATTTAAACCCTCCAGCATTTTAATTCTGGTTGCAATACTGCTGACAAAACTCAGCCCAAAACTGACCCAAATTCATCTTACCTAGCTTTATAAACATAGATGTGACATCCCACTTAAAAGCTGTTATTCTACACACCATCTGTAATTTAAGAGAAAAATCAAGACCTCTGGGCGAAATCAGCCTGATCTGAACCCCAGATCTCCACTTCCTGCTAGCATTTCACGTCTCCAGCATCACCTTATCTTTTAAATGAAATCTCTGGACTACATCACCCTTTATGTGTGAGGTGTAGGACTCAGACTGCTCATAAAAATCTGCTTTAGACACCAAAACTTACTAGAACTCACCCTGTCTACTCGACTTTCATAGCTTGCTGCCTTGACAGCTCTTCTATCTCCTATAATGACCACTGAGGATTTCTGTTGTTTCTGAGCGTGCTCCAGCAGGTGCTGTTCTGCACACATAACAGGTATCACTCATATCCAATGCTGCTGTGTTAAAGCGTGGCATTTATAGAGTTATTTGGAACATAACTCCATCTGGTTTTGAGCACCCGTGGGCACAGGATTCCAAATGAGGCCTCATGAACATCATCCCTGGAGGTATATAAAAGACAGGTAGACAGAGTGCTTAGCAATATGGTTTAGTGATGTTTTTTGTCAGTGTTAGGTTGATAGTTGGACTAGAAGATCTGAAAGGTTCCTTCCAACCTAGACAATTCTATGATTCTATGAAACTTGTACTAACACACCCGAGTTTGCGGTGGCCTCCATGGACACCAGGGACACTGCTGTGCTGTCCATGAGGGCCCCATGTCCTCTTCTGAAAAGCTGCCCCAGCCAGTACCATCATATGGGGTTATCCCATCCCAAGTACTGGACTTCACCATTTTGGCCAGCCTGCTGGGTCCCTCTGAAGGACAGCCCTGTCCTCTAGCCTATCAACCACCTGCCCAGTCTGCTGTCAGCCAGGGAGGGTTCTGACCCTCTTTACTGTCCTCCAATATCTCCTTCCATGCATTTAGAAGGGAAAAAAGTCCCACCTCTGCTTCTTTTTGTCTTTTTATGAAGCCTGAGTGATCCTATACAAAGGGGATTGTTACAAAGTGAAATAAGAAAGGATGTGTGACAGAGACAGATTACTGTGAGACTGTACTGATGAAGCTCAGAAAAAGGAATTGAAGAGGAAGACTCTTTCAGTATTCTTGTGTCTTAAGCATACAAAGACAATGCAAGATTCCTATTTGTCTTAAGGTGCAAAATTTTTTACTGGTTTTATTTGCTGGAAACAAAGCATAATGTTCAATACCACAGTACAATGCTAGGGATCTGCAAGTTGTAGGGTCACTGGATAGATCAATAATATTATAAAAAAAAAAGCAGTTTTAAATCAACTAAATATAAAATAACTTCTCTGAGGGCAAATAACCAGAACAGTGTACAAGGTTGATGGGTTGATGGAGCGTTAAACAAAAAGACTCAATAGTTCTTTTAGTAAAGTTCTCCAAGCCTTCAAGCTGCTATAAGTTGGTATTTAAAAATACACATTGTACTATCAGCCTGGAAATCAAGAAAGAAGCTACCACTAATATAAGAAATAAATAAATAAATAAATAGATTTATTCTACTACCTCATTTGACAATCTTTTCAATTGGTAAAAAATATCATTTCCTGGAGTGAATTCAAGGTGAAGAGGGACTAAGGTGATAACATTCCAAAAAGTGTCATTTGTTTATATCATCGAAAACTAGGTTGGCATTAATAGACAGAAGAAAATTTCAAGATGACTTAATGCAAGCTATGGAAAATATTAAGGTGCCGTTTTATGTTGAAGAGCAATGCCAAAACACCTCTCTCCAGTTCCATATTTCTCACCTTCCACTAATTTTCCCCTAAAAATCTCCAAGTTTATAAGTAGTTACAGTTTCAAAATGAGCAAGCTAGCAAAGTAGTTTATATTTCAAAAGGGATACTCTCTAGTTCCCGTATCCCAACAGGAAATTAAGATTCTGCAATCACCGTTTGCATCTAGAGCTAAGAAAGAACTACCTGTTCTCATCCTATATACCACCTTCCCAGCTGGGGAAAATGGAGACCCTCAAAGGTCTGTTTGTTTCTGATTTTTCCCCAGAAAAGACAATAGACCAATCGTTAAAACACACTCACGTTGCACACAGGAAATGTAATTTCAGGCCCCTCACTGGTACTGAGCATAGGCAGAGATTTGAATTCAGGTGCCACAGAACAGCGCCTTAAGTGGAAAGATACACTGTTATTAGGAGTAATTTCTAAGTGGCCTGTGAGCTGGGAAGAGTAGCAGCATTACCCCCATATTGCACGGATGCTTCGTCAGGACCTGCTGCAGCCACCCGCCTGGGTTAGAAACACAGGAGGGTTGAGTATCTGGAGTCAGGCTCCAGAATTTGAGGGTAGAGCTGCACAGGAAGAGATTGGTTTCCTTAGAGTAAATGGAAGAAAATTACAGGGATACTGGTTGGAAGACACCTCTGGTGGTCACTCAGAGCAGCCTCCTGCCCAAAGCAGGAGTGCTTACAGCACAGGATCAGCTCTGCCATGGCTTTATCTAGCTCAGTTTTGAACACCCTGTTGGGCAAAGAGTTCATCACTGCCCTGGGAAACCTATTCCAGTGCTGCACCACCCTCCCATTGACATGGCTTCTCCTCGCATCTAACCTGGGCCCTCCAAGCCTCAACATGGCCATTTATCCTTTGCCATATTATCTGTCTCCAGTAAGAAGGCTTTGAGCGCTATCATCTCTATAACTGCTCTTTAAATGGCTATAAACATCTATATAATTACACCTGCCCCTTGACTTCTTCACTGATTCCCCCAGCCTCTCTCTGTAGTTGAGGTACTTTCAGCCCCTGAGCATCTTGATGTCCCACTGCTGGACCCTTTTCTGTATCTAAAGGGTTGCTACTGCTGCTGTGGGGGATATCAAAATAAACAAGGAAACTCTACATCAAGTCACTTCAAGGTTTTGCTCCTTTTCTTTCCCTTCCCTGAACTACTTCCTTTGCAAAACAAGCATATTACCACAGAGTTTCAGTGATACAAATAAACTTATCTTATAAAAATTAACATGACTGGAAAGCTGTTCCATTGTTCCATGACAAAATACGGGTTTATCCTCTTAACTTGAGGTGCCAAACAAAGACAAATAAAGAAACAAAGAAAGAGCTAAGCCTAGCCTAGTCCTTTTTTTTCTAGCTGATAACCAAAAAAAAGCACCTGTAAAGAGCAGTTCATCTCCCTTATCTGAGCTGACTTAGCACAAGAGGCATCACCTTCTGGAGCTATCTATTCACTTCATTGCCTACAAATGGGGACTGCCTAAAGCGACTGACTTAGGTTTAGACATCAAACTTAGGGTAGAGCACTCCCATGTCACTAGCCTAGCAATGTTTGATAATAATATGCAAACTAATCAGAAAATCTAAGTTCCTTTCCTAAATTCAAACAGGATCTCTAAAGCAAGCAGGAGCAAAATGCAGTTATGTTTTGATATAACAACAAATAGTTACAAACCTAAATGCAAAGATGACATTTAATGGTGCAATTTGCATCACTCTCCAAAGCTAATATGTGGCCATTACACTTTTTTTAGTATGGTGCAAAATGTACAGTACATGTTTAATTCAAGAGTTTAAAGCCTACAGACTCTGAGAAGTTTAACTGCTTTCTTACCACTGGGACGTCTTAACTCTGTCCTCTTACTTCATGCATTTCCCCAATGAAATTCCTATATATGATTACAAAAGGAACACATGACGTCTCCTAATTTTATTCTCAATTACACATCATTATTTTGTATGATTTGGCAACATTATACTCATGAAGTGTAGAAATGTAAGCCCTTCTCTACTAGAAAACCACTCCAAAGCCCAAGCTCTAGTGGTTTTCATACCACAACAACATCACAGCAGATTTCAGTTATCAGCATTGCTCGTTTTTTCAAAGGTGACAGCAATGAGTAAGAGCATTGTGAGGGGTCATGCACATTGCATGAATGTTTTGGCTGGGAGAGAGAGATTAAAAAGCATTTTGGTAAGGAAAAAGAGGACCCCTAGGAACAGAAACTATAAGAAAAGGACCTTAGTTAAGAATTTGTCTGCTGCCTCGCTCCTGAGTAGAAGCAGGCAGGAAGTGAACTGAAACCTTGGCTTGCCCTCAAGCAGCCAGGAGGTTTGATAGACTGCACCAGACCAAGACAACCAAGAACACACCAAGTGAGTGGGCCTGGAAAGAATGAGGAAGGGGAAGGGAAAGGGGAAAAAGGGGAAAGGGAAGTGGAAGAGGAAAGGGAAGGGGAAGGGGAAGGGGAAGGGGAAGGGGTAGGGGGAGTACCTTCACTCCTGTGTGGAAGCAGTCCTTCGTGAAGACATAGCTGTAAGACGAAGTGTCATCTGAAAGTCGTTATGCTAAAGGTCTGATTTCTAGATGAAATGTTTTTCAAAATCTCTCAGTCCTGCAGATCAGAGTGCTGCTACAGTGTTGGGTGACTGATATCACCATTCTGTCAAAGAGAAATGGATGGGATCAGTGAAAAAATTTAAATCTTAACTAGGACAGGTTTTTTTCTTCTATAAAATGCACCATTTCTTTAAGCTGCTTCTGCTTTCTTTGAAGCTGCTTTTATTTAATTACAGAGTACAAAATCCAATTGTGCAAAAACCAAAAGATGTTTCCACTCTAAAATAAATTTCAGTTTCAGAAACTAGTTCATATGATCAGTGCTTCCACGTGTCTCTAGGGGCTGTGCTGCAATACATCTTCCAAGATGTATTCCATTTCTTAGCCTCTTGGTAAAGGTAGGGGAACGCATCATAGGAATCTTTTGCAGTTCATCTCAGCTGTGAGCCCTACATGTTTTGACCAGAGAAGGGAGGAGAACACACCCTGAACGAGAACATCTACAAAACAAAGCAGACCGTATGGAATTGCAATTCTTTGCTTTTTAACGGGAACATTGTAGTTTTGCCTGAGCCAAAAATATTCAAAGGAGAAACATATTTAGCTGATGGGATGAGAAATTTTGGTGTGGCCAAGATCTTACCCAGCCTTGATAAAATCTGAGCAAGGAGGGGGAAAGAGAGAGAAGTTCACATTAGCACTGGCATTGAAGATATAGAGGTAAGCTTTGGGAAGGGACTGGGGGTGGGGGAGGGGGAGGAGGGGAACGTACTTATCACTTATTAACAAAGTTTTGGCAAAGATTCATATCCTACAATTTTAGCTATCGACAAAGCATCCTCCAAAGAGTGGTGCAAAGCAAGATTCAAATTTCTTCCACCACGAGAAGCAAAGCCGGACTCGATTGCTAAAACCTGTATTCTTAGCCTGAAGTTAAAGAGATATTCGCTTTCTTCTGTCAAAATTAAATGTGAGATTTATATTTGACCCACCAAAGGTATTCTAATACATAATGGTGAAAAAAAAATCCATTAGAGAACTAGCAGTAAAATACCTCAGTCCTAAACCCAGGATGTAGAACCTCTCTGTGACATACCTCACAGTCATGACCTTCAGCTCCAGAACACTCTACTTCTACAGCTTCCTTATCTACATTTCTATATAACGTGTCCAACTCACAGAAAGCTAGTTTACTGAGTACATTTTCAGATCAAAAACCTTATTAAAGGAACAGAATGTGAGGAAGATAGGACTGGATGATTGACAGTGATTGTATTGGAAATGGGAGAGGCTGAATAGCCCTTTCTGAAATGCAGATGTCACAGGACTGTGAGACATTTGGATCTGATACTGTGTTTGGCCCATTAAACAGCTTTTTAGGCCAGAAGGGATATCTTCAGAGTCTCACCTCACAGACCATAACATTTCACTGTTTAATTCCTTCATTAAAGCAATAAGAGTTCATTGTACGGTATCATATCTAGATTTAAAAGGATTTTGAAGGAAAAGAAGAATCTATAAAACTCCTGGATAAAGTTATTCCAGCAGTTATTTAGCCTTGCTGTAAAAAATGTGCTCCTTTTTGTAGCCTGAATTAATCTGGTTTTACTGAAGAGACTGAGTAGCATCACACTTTCATTTACTAGATGAAATTGTCATCCCATATCAGAAATGTCGGTGTGTAGCAACTCTTAAACCACGATAAAGTAATGTGCTAACCTTCTCTTTGGCAAAATAAAAAGATTGAGCTTCTTCACTTCTACTGACAGGCAGCATGTCCAGACCTCTGACTGCTGGAAGGATTTCAGAGGCATTCAAAACATCAGTACCACAACAGGACTTGGACTGCAACAGCAGCTTCACCAGAACAGAAGTCCTATCATCCCCTAATCCTACTAGATATTTCTTCACTATACATATGTAAGTATCCCCTGGTTTCCTTAGTCCCACATAGCACACAGGGTGGTTTCCAGAGTCTCCTGACTGCCTGATGGCTATGTACCACAATGCCCAGTTAGGGATGGCAGCCATGGAAAAGAAGGGCCTGAAACACCTGAGATGTCTGATATCTCAGGTGGACACTGTCTTACGGAAAACTACATTGTAGAGTCAGAAAAATACCTGAGCTGGCTTTCAGAAACCCGGCTGTGACAGCACCGAGCTCTGTGCAGCTAAATCTATCTTGTTTCTTGGCAGTTTGGAGCATAGACATACTGAGTAAAATTCATCTGGCCAAGTGTAGACATATACATCTGAACCAGACACCCTTGGCTCCTGTATGGACATCTTATCTTAGAGCAGGTGTTAGAAATAGATTACATGAGTCACGCCTTAAAAGAGCCTACTTTTCTCTGCAGATCCCACGGGGAACTAGAATAGCTTAGAGATAGGCACCTCCAGGCTATAGTAAAGTTTGCCAAAATGAATCCCACCCACTCTGAGAAAAGATGAGAGACTCTCAAAAAACACAGCAGAAATTTTCAAAAGTCCTGTTTTCGCCTTTTTCCGCTTCTTCCTTCCATTAGGCTTCATATGAAAACACTGAGAGTTTGAGGGAACATTGGAAAGAAGTTTTAGCAAACTTTTTCATTCAAGAAACCTTTCTGAGTACCGTATGAGACTTCAAACCTCCATGTATTTAGAACTCCTGACCAATTTGTTTTATTTTGAAAAATCTCTAGTGGAAAGTTACAATTTTACAAATAACTTTTCTTCTTGCTTAAAACTAGTAGCTTTTTCTCTTTTCAATATTTTAGTAGTTTTTCCCCTTCTTTCTGTATAACTTAGAGATAGGACTGGAAAAATATGAGTAAACACTTCAGTGTTTGCATTATGACACTAATGCAAGTCAGGGGTACTGCACTCAAGCTGGTGATATCATATGAAAGTTGTTGGAAATATATTTTTTTATTATTCTTACAGTTGTTACCATGAAAGTCTTACACACACAAAAATATTTAAATGGCCTTTTCATTTTTTATATAATGGTCAAGGTATATAAAGTAACTTACTATTTTTCATTGTGGCTATATTTGCACAACAGACTTAATCACATCCACCTTTATGTTCACTAGATAAAGCAACCAAGAATCAAGTTTCTCCTCTATCAGAGATAAGAGTATTATGACCAGTTTCAATAGGAACAGCAGTATAAGCATCTGTTCCTTGTTACTATCCCTACCAATTTCACCTTGGTTATTGAGGAGACTTTCCTCATTTGATTTTGGCAAACAATAACAGTCATACTCCATCTGTTGCTTAGGAACTACGTACTAGATACTTGGTGAACTCAATAATTATTACTGCACTTGTAATATCTTGATTTGTAATATCTGAAGACATTACATATTGTCATTAGGATTTGGAAAAAAGTAAAAAAGAACAACTTAAAAACATACAAATCCAGGTAACACAACACTTCTTTCTGCTTACAGCCTCTCCAGTGTCATACTGATGAAATGGGCACAGTGTATAAATAGTGCTCACAGCATGAGGTCCCAAAGGTCCCATGCTGCTTCTTCATTTCAGTGACTTATATTGTGAAAACAAAGCAATCCATAGAATCATACAATTGTCTAGATTGGAAGTGACCTTTATGATTATCAAGTCCAACATCAACCTAACACTGACAAAAAACATCACTAAACCATATTGCTAAGCAACACATCTACTTATCTTTTAAATACCTCCAGGGATGACGATTCCATCACTTCCCTGGGCGGCTTGTCCCAATGCCGCATAACCCTTTCAGTGTACAAATTGTTCCTAATATCCAATCTAATCCTCCCCTAGTGCAACTTGAGGCCATTTCCTCTTATCCTATCACCTGTGACTTGGGAGAAGAGACTGACCCCCACCTCGCTACAACCTCCTTTCAGTTATCCCCTCAGCCTCCTTTTCTCCAATCTAAACTAACCCAGCTCCATCAGCCCCTCCTCAATAAGACTTATTCTCCAGACCCCTCACCAGCTTCCTTGCCCTTCTCTGGACCCACTCCAGCACCTTAATGTCCTTCTTGTAGTGAAGGGCCCAAAACTGAATACAGTACTCAAGGCCTTACCAGTGCCAAGTACAGGGGGACAATTACTTCCCTAGTCCTACTGACCACACTGTTTCTGATACAGTGGCCAGGATGCTGTTGGCCTTCTTGTCCAACTAGGCAAACTGCTGGTTCATATTCCACAAGCAGCTGACCAACGCTCCCAGGTCCTTCCCTTCCAGGCAGCTCTCTAGCCACTCTTCCCAAAGACTGTAGCACTGCATGGCGTTGTTGTGACCCAAGTGCAGGACCCGGCTCCTGGGCTTATTGAACTTCATACAGTTGGCATCAGCTCATCGATTCAGCCTGTCCAAATCCCTCTGCAAAGCCTTTCTACCCTCAAGCAGGTGGATACTCCCACCTAACCCGGTGTCGTCTGCAAACTTACTGGGCAGACAGAGCCCACAGTGGCTGGATGTAAGGTGTGTCAAGATTTCGTTCGAGAGACCTCAAACCAGGTCCTCTGCTACATGTCAATTCAATAAAAATAGAGGAAATTAAGTCTTCATTCGCAAAATGAGTATTTTATATAAAAACCTGGTTATTTTAACCCCTTCCTGTGTTTTTCTCCTAGCACTCCTGAGGTGCAATAGCTTGAGAGAATCAGAAAGATGTAGACACAGAAATGCCCTTCACTTGCCAATACCAATTATCCAAAGTGCTACTGATCTTAAAATTGCACCAGATGAAAGGGTTGGAAGGGACTCAGAGATACAGTGTTGCTGTTGTGCTCCTTTTCATTCTTCAGATCCATTTGTTTTTCATGGGCAGTGCTTTCTCTTAATGGCCTGTATAGTATCTACACCTGGGAGAAGTAATATGTTATCCTGTACCAACACTATTTTTCTTTTCCGCTCTTTGAAGAAAACAACCAAAAATGTTTCTGTTTTAAAAGGTGACCTAAAATACAACAAATACTCAGTACTGCTCTAAAGAAAGTTAAACTAACATATACGTTTGAACTGGGATGGAACATTATTGGTAAAATTTTCATTTACTTTAGAGTATGTTTAAAATGAAGTTTTGGTTGGTTCTGGGTCTTTCTCAGCAGCTTTTTCAAGTTTCAGCAATGGAAAAGGTTAGCATGCAAAAAAATAAAGTGCAGTATTTCTGAGGACGCTAAATGAAATGCATCTTTTGCATCTTGCCTGAAAATTAATTATGCCAGAGAGAAAGGAAGTTTGTGTTATACAAGCTCTCAAAAATTTTGCCATGAAAAAATTCATCCCCACAATCAATAAAGACGTGATAGGAAATTGCATTGTTACAAAAGTTTTCTCCTCAGAATTTCTGATGAATGCAAATTTGAATTCCACGATGTAAGATAATGCTGAATGTCTAAAACATAAGTTATGGTGAGGTAGATTTAAAAAAGAAGCACCTGTGAAATATTTAAGAAACAAGACTCCACAAATAATGCTACATTATAACATCCAACTTGTGCAGTAATACTGCAATATTAATAACTGTGTGATGCAGGATCATTTACAGAGAAAAAAGCAAGAATCCCATTTTTTATACACAAACCAAAGAGATCTTTGAGTGAGACATGTATCCTCATGTATTTACATAAGTTAAAAATACATCAAATCTTATCTAAATTATTGGGGGACTGTGAAGCATCATGTATCTTTTACTTGTCAAGTTGTGAAACTTTTTATGAGCTAAGTCTGAGTTTTTTCTGTGATTCTGTGATTAGTATATAAGTATAGAGGAGTATTTAACTTTGTGACCATATAACCACACCTGCTGGCTGACATGGTTATTTTGGTTGTGGGATAGGTGAAATTCAGTGGCACTGGGCTTTGTTAAGATACAATGACAATGTAATCCCTATTCTTTTTTTTATTTAACTCTTATTTTTCAATAGTCTCATACCGTAGCTACGTTAATTGTAATGAAAATTGTTAATTATAGTAATAATACTTATTATATTGTGCATATATTAACAGCACAAGCAGCCCTTGCATCCCACGGTACAGCACACTGGTAATTCAGCTTGGTTTTTATAGTTTTTACTGCATCACAGGACTCCTCTTCCCCCAAGACAGATAAGGTCCTATCATTACAGCATGTTTGTTTCAGAATCAGCACTAACTTGTATATTGGTTTTATAAATTAAGCAGCTTAAGTGTTTTCTCTGCTCTTCCAGATTTTCACTCCCCTTGACACTGGTCAACTGTTCAAAGTACTGTCTGGCAATGAGATGGAACAACAGGCTGAACACAGGCATCCTGCTGTGAAACAGCAGCACTCCCATATATCTGCCACAAGTTTCTTCTAGCACATCATTATGGGACAAGAAGACCAGTAGTTGTAGACCAAGATTGTTATAAAAATCCTGATTTGATTTTATACAACAATCTTCCAGCTATTGCACACATTCAGCAGGGCTGCTGCCATGATTTGGAAGTGTGCTTTTACAATGTAGAGAGGAAA
This sequence comes from Nycticryphes semicollaris, assembly GCA_013400055.1. Lineage (NCBI taxonomy): Eukaryota > Metazoa > Chordata > Aves > Charadriiformes > Rostratulidae > Nycticryphes > Nycticryphes semicollaris. The sequence goes on from VXBJ01007443.1 coordinate 191,382, forward strand.
TATTTTCCCAGAGTATGAATTGTGCCATTGTTTTTGTAGGATTCAATATCCAGAAATCAGCCTCCAAAAGTCAAGAAAGCATTCCAGGATTTTATGTTCCGATGCTGGAAAAAAAAACCCAACCCAGTTGAATATTTGCATCTTCCCCATAAGATCAAGTTTGAGAGCTCATTCTTGTGAGAATAGCCTACTGTCATCTGTACTGTCCTACATACTCTGTCACTCCCTGGGCAGCTCAGAGCCTGTGAAGATGGATAGACAGGAAAGTGGGGAACAGGAGTTGCTCCAAAAACTGAAAGAAAAACAAACCAGCAGGACAAGGCATCAAGCTGAGTAGAGGAGAGCTTCATGTAGCCTACTCCTCTAGTCATCATCAAAAATGTTTCCTTGAGAAGTCACAGTTTTCCCAAACTACCAATAGCTCTGTGTAAGACAAAAAAAAACCCAAACCAACTGATCCTGAATGTTCAGTAGCTCATATGAGCAGCAGCTCTAAATGGAATAAATNAGAAAAATGTGTATGGGAAAAAAAATATATATCCAATATCGGTCTTTCATCTAATGATCCTGAATGTTCAGTAGCTCATATGAGCAGCAGCTCTAAATGGAATAAATGATGGTTATATGAGCACAGATCTGCCTCACATATACTATCTGATACATATGGACATATTTCCATAAGGAAATTCATAAGGAATCTCTTCTGTCTCAACAGAGCCAGGGCAAAGGAAGGGAAGAAATGAGATTTTAATGCAAGAAGTCAGGACTGGCTGTTCAGACCAGTCCTGATGCATACTCTGCTCTAAACCACACCTGAAGCACACAGCTATTGTACATGCACAGGGGGCAGAGTGAGCTCTGCAGGGTGCTTCCTGCTGTAGGGCTGTCAAGGACCTTCACAAAGCTGCAGCATTTGGCCTAGTTGTTGCAGCAATCCTGCACAAAGCCTGCCTGCTTCTCAAAGTCCTTTTCCAAGTCTCTGTGTGATTTAACTGAGAGCCAATGTTCTATTTCCATAATATTTTAAGTTAACAGCAAAACATTCTGGACATATCTTATTACTCGGCTCGGCTCTTCCCCCAGGGCTTTTCTGCCACCTCTGACAGCTTCCTGATTGCAGCCTCTCCTCGCCCAGCAATGCCTCAAGTTTCATCATCCAAATTACTGTACTCTACTAAGTCCCCTGCAGTAACTGTGTTTATTTCCAATATCCCAACAGGAAGACCCCCATCAAGATGAGTCATTCTTATTTCCAAGGATGTTGTGCTGAGGCCACTCAGAGGAAGATGCAGCACCAGCAGCTTTGTATTAGCCTAGTGGGGGGGGGAGAAAAATAGAGCCCTGCTTTCAGCTAGATTTCTTTCCAGCGATACAGGTATTTTTTTTCCAGAAATGATGAAAATTACAAGCACTTACTCTAACAAAAGACCTGTTGGAAGCACCAGAGTCCTGAAAACCTTGGGATGTGTGCCATGATGTGTGAAAATGGGAACCAGCTACTTTGAACTCACTTGCGTCTGGACAGAAAGCAATGATTTGCTGTGAACTCCACAGATCTGCTGGGCCTCTGAACTGTTCATTCATGCGTTATTTTTTGGCAGCCTTCACCATTTCCACAGAATCATTGGCAGCAGCCTCACTAGAGAGCAGGTAAGCCTGACCCTGCAACTTATCTACCACTATTAATCACAAACTGTTTTTTAACTGCTTCGTAATAGTGATCATTCAGAGGTCTTTCTTTTAGGATGGTGCAGTTCTGCTGCAGAATCTCACACATACAAATTCTCAGAAGAGTCAGGGTAATCCTTGCTTTCAGCTCAAAACAGCACAAGAAAAGCCTTTCACCATGTTACTGCTGTAGCACAGATAGAGCCAGCTCACACAGACCTTCAAACAATAGAGCTCGAATTGGGTCAAGATGTAGCAGAAGTCTGTAGTTTTGGTTTTAAATCAAGGATGGCTTTCCAGCTCTAATTCTGCTAACTTCAAACAAAATCCCTGCATATTACATACAGACAACACAGGCTAGTCACTGGACTGTACTATCAAGGACTAATCACTCTTCACCTCCAGAATTGTAGTCCAACACCTGTGTATATAACCATACAAATTCCATGTTCCCAAAATTTTGAACATCAATGGAAAATTTGTCACTATATGCGTGCATGCTTAGTTATGAGATGATGTGGCTTTCAGGAGCCACTGCAGTTTGTCAGTGTCGTATGAAATGAGAAATCATAGCTCAGTGCACAGAAAACACAAGCGATGCCACCCAACAAGTAGACTGAATTTTCAAAGTGCTGCTTAAACTCCTGCAGTTGGTCCTATGAACAGCGGGACAGCCAGGGTAAAAGAGCACAGGATACAATTCCAGAAACAAGGGCGGGGGATGACATCTTCTGTTAAGAGTCCATCTCACATATTTAACTTTGAAAGCTGTCATTTTAATGGCAGACATTTGTTCTCTCTAGCTACTTTTCTTTTCCCCGTTGGAATGAAAGTGGTGCCTGACAGGCTGTTTGGAAGATTAGGGATTTCTTTGTTTTTTTGCTCTTAATGTTCTCACTGAATTTATTTATATCTTGGCTGGTTATTAGAACTTGTTCCATATGGTAATCTGGCAATGCCAAGCCAGGGATTTAAAATTAAAAAAAAAATAGATTCTTTCAGCAAGAATTCTGTGACTTGGAAATTCACTCAAAAGTATTAAGACACAATTTAACCCAGCTTTTCAGGGGAGAAGTGGGGAGGAAAGTAGCCAGAGGGTAAATAGGAGACTGCATGAAAGACTAAATAGAATTTTTTTTTCATTATATTGGAAAGTGGCCCAAAACCTTGTTGTGTTGAAGACCTTTCATTAAAATCCTACAGATTTTCTGGATTAGAGGGTTTTCCAGTCTTCTGCTTCTGTAGGAAACCCTGGAAGGACAGCAAAAAGAAACCATTCCAGGAAGCAAACAACCTGCACCCAAACTAGTAGTTAGATACAAGCCTGTATAACTGGAATAGAAAATACAAATAAATTTCATGTTGGGGGGTTCTAAGCAGAAGTAGATAAAAGGCTGTTTGGCAATGCCAAGGGGACAGTCAGAAATGAGAAATTATATACATCTAGGCTACCTCGAAAACTATGCTTTTATATGTCAAAGGAGGTAGCAATACCACAATGAAGATCTTTGACCCATGCTTCAAAGGTATCTGGATTAGAGCTGATCAAAAGTCTCAGATTCCCACCAGATGAGGGTGCTTTGGCTAGAAAAAAAGAATTTCCTGCTGGTTTGGATACAGGGTTCGGTTTGCATCCCACCTTCAGGATAAATTTAAAAAGAGGAAGCGCACAAACAAAACATAGTAAAACAGAAAACAGATTTGCAAGTCCCACAGGCTTCTGAACAAGTATGTCACAATTTCCCCAGAGTGTTCAGAACAGGACGCTGGCAGCACTGTAATGGTAAACTGCATTGACAGCATCAGCAGGGGAAAGTTGCATTTTTATTAAAAATAGTCTGAATTCACAGAAAAAGTACTTTTTCCACAGACAAATGATTAAAAACTTCATTTCAGTGAAGAAAACATTCTCTATTCCCCCAATTCCAAACAATAGAGACATATATGCAGGAGAACACAAAAGACTAATCAGTACAATCTTTGCCAAATTCTGACGAAAATTGTGCACAATCCCCAACAGCAAAGTCAATATGACATTTAAGCAAGACTGATTTCAGCCAATAGGTTTGCTTTTTTGATTTGAGGGTACTTTGTAAATTCAAATAAAAAACCCATAGAGATCAGATGTGCTACTGATTTTGTTTCCATCTTGGTCATTTTACAAAATACAGCCAGTACCATCGGCCAAAAAAATGTGGACTGATAACATTAAATCAAACTTTGGTTTTCTTTTCCTTTCCTTACACTTAACAAAGAAAGAAGGAGTATTTTAACAAAGCAAGTCCTAAGAGGAGAGCTGATGCACATTGTCCTCAGTTTCAAGACTTTTAAAAGACACTCAGCTATTGTTTTAGACTGAGTTGTGAACAAAAGATGAGATGTGTCATCTTTGGCAGAAATCTGTGAGACCTGGTCAGCTTTTGGAGCCCAAGAAGCAACCAGAACCACTCTAGGGAAGAGGGCCTGACATGCAGCAATGATTGCCTCTGGCCTGGATGCTGGATTGCCGCTGTCAACAAGACCCAGGCAAAGGTCCCCAGATCAACCAGAAAGGTAGGGATCTGCTCCAGCCACTGAGCTGCACAACAAGGAGGTGTTGGTCTTTGCCACCCAGCATGCAGAGGAAGTGATGCACCATGCACTGAGGAACAGCATTATGGTGGGTCAAATCATCATGTCCTACCACTTGTCTACACCTACACAATGACAGAGCCCTGAGGCATATTTCTCCAGCACCCAGTCCACCAGAAGCATGTCCATCGCTCTCCAGGGAACCAAAGAGATGACTGCAGGGAGGTACAGAATAGGTACAGCGTTCTCAGACAGCGAGAAGCCCTGCTGTAGGAAATGGTGCAGTGCCAAGTGTTGGTTTAAAACCAACTCATAGTATTCCTGAGGAGAAAGCAGACAATACATCAATAAAACCACACTAGACACGCCAGTACAGTGACATTTCCCTGACTGCTGGGACCGCTCTCTTACCAGCAGTCAGGCAAATTGTAACACTCTGTATCTGAGGAGAGATTAAGTCCTCTGCTCTTCCCCCACTCCAGCAAAACCCATGTGATTTTCATGCCATACTAACACATTGAATAGTTTTGACTGGCATAGAGTTAATTTTCTTCACAATAGCTGGTATGGGGCTACGTTTTAGATTGGTGCTGAAAAAAGCATTGGTGATACAGTGATGTTTTAGTTACCACCAAGCAGTGCTTACACAGAGTCAAGGCCTTTTCTGCTCCTCACACCACCCCACCAGCAAGTAGGCTGGGGGTGCACAAAAGCTGGGAGGGAACACAGCTGGGACAGCAGGCACCAATTGCCCAAAGGGATATTCCAGATCATATAACTTTGTGCTCAGTATATAAAGCTAAGGGACAAAGAAGGAAGAGGGGGGGACATTCAGAGTTAGGACTTTTGCCTTCCCAAGTAATCGTTACAGGTGATGGAGCCCTGCTTTCCTACAGATGGCTGAACACCCGCCTGCCAGTGGGAAGCAGTGAATTAATTCCTTGTTTGGCTTTGCTTGTGTGCTCAGCTTTTGCTTTACTTATTAAACTGTCTTTGTCTCAACCCACAAGTTTTCTCACTTTTACTCTTCTGATTCTCTCCGGGGTAGAGTGAGTGGTCCTGGTTGCTGGTTAGGGTTAAACCACAACATACATCAATTACAAGAAAAATTCTTTACTTGCAAATTCTTACTTGCATGAAAACATCCCTTTATATTTACAATAGTTTTCACTTTAAGACTGCACTGCAAACCAAGACACAATGAGTTTAACAATTACAGGTTTGTTGCTTTGCAACAATTGAAGGTGAATGACTTTTTCAGTCTTCCACGCTGAGGCCAAACTGCAAGAAATCAAGGCAGGTGGAACAGCAAACCCCCAGATAAGATTCCTCTTTTCTCTGCCCAAATCAATGGAAAGGTGAGGGCCAAAGGCTATTGTGACACAGAAGGGACTGCAAACTAACTTCTAGTATTTCTTTTTTTTTTTCCTACATGAAATTTCTTTCTGAGACATACTTTCACACACGTTTAATAAAAATGTAATGGTAAAAGACATTATATTGTACGGTCAAGAAAGGGAATATTAGCACATCTGTGAAAATTCAATTTTTGTTAAGTATATGCTGCATTTTCTAGTTTCCTTCCTGATCCACTGTAGAAGTTAGTATCTAGTGCCTGCTGTCTCACATAATGATCGGTTTTCCATTTGCCACATTCCTTTACAGTGAATGTAATACTAATAGTGCCCTTATCCTTTCCAGTAGAGCTCATTGTGGCAGTAAGAACACTTCAGGCAAAATAGGATTATCATAGTCTGCATACACAGCGCAGCACATGTAAGGTCAAAATTTTCCCCTGATTATGGGTATCCCAGTTAAGATACCACCCACCTCATTTTTTGAGACTACTTAGCATTCTCTCTGCTATTGCAGTGGCAGTAAAAACTTTATGCATTGTAGTTATGGCCTTTAAGTGCTCTGTATTTTCTAGAATGGGATCCCAAGAGCATTAAGTTAGTCTCACAAAAAATGAATGACCAGCTTGAACTGATGAGAGTGTGGTTGGTGGGGGTACTAGCATTAGACGAGAACTAAGAAGCATCAGCAGAGATTGCCCAGCTCTCCTCAAGGATGCTGATCTATCCCCAGAAGGAAACCATTCCTCCCTTCCTCCTCCAGTCCCTTGTCTCATTTACATTATCAGTCTTGTTCACTACTTTACAGGTAGTAAAACTTTCCACATGGCTTGGAAAGACAGCTTCAGTGCAGGACTCCTCTGTGCCTGCCCCACCTCCCTTCACTCCTCAGTGGGAAAAACTCTGACAGTGAGGCATCCAGCCTTCCCAGAAGCCCAGAGGAAACACCTTCAAAAACACCAGCAGAAAGCATCTAGGTCTGACTACAGCTTTTGTCATGACTTTTCTACTCTGGAAGGGTTTAAGCCTGCCAACGCTGCAGAAACTAGGTTGTGAGGGGAGATGATACACAGAAAATGGTAAATCAGTGGACAATCGGTATGCTAAAAAATAGAGGGAAAAAAAAAAAAAAAAAGAAAAAGAGAAAGCTATCAATATGAGCGTGTAATCTTGGTGACAGAACATTACACTGGATGTTGCACACAATTCCTTCCAGGAAGACAAATAAAGGTGAAAAGAGTAGTAAGTCTCTGCTGCAAGACTGCGGAAAAACCTCGTAGTATTTAATTATACATGGCATGGTTTAAAAGACAGTGCCTATAGGCCCTGGCACAGCTAGGATATGTACACACACACAAGCACATGCAGCAGACCCAGGCCTTCTGTGCTTTAGTATCAAAACAATGTCTGCCTCAGCCTAGAAAACCCTCAGATCCTGTCCAACAGGGGACACTCAGACAAACCATGAAAGTGTGTCTGAACATATTTCTGGCTTCCCACGTTTCTATGCTGTTCAGCATTTCTTCTTCAGCCTACCCCAGACTTGCAAGTCCATATGTACATTCTCTGGAGGCCTGCAAAACACTTTGCCTCTCAGAGCAAGCATAAAAAAAACCTTTGTTATAAACTGCTGAAACTTATAACTTAATATGCTGCAGCAAAAAAGAATTAAAAGGGGCCGCTGCCTGGATGGGCTGAACCCCAGCCATGCAAAGGTCACAGCAATGGAAGAGAGATCTCGGTGCAATATCAAACTCGGTCGTCACCTCATCTTTCAGTTTATTCAAAGCCTTCACTGCTTCTCGATCAGTACAGCTTCAAAAAGCCACTCTATGTGGGCTACAGTGGGTGTTTCATCCACAGATGCACACGTGTGGGAGAACACATTGCAGCACGGGGGGCTGCAATCACAGTGAAAACAAGTAACATTCACAGGGGTCACAGAGCTGTAGCATGAAGAAGTTCAGCAGCAACCTTACAGATCCCAGTAATACCTGAAGAGCTGCTTTTTGCCTTTTTTTGTTAGGTGTGCATCACTTGGAGAAGTCTGGAGCCAATCACTGCCTTCAAGGAAAAAAAATTCTGCGTATCACGTGTTGTCTCCAGTGAAAGCACCGTTATATCATCATTAGCCTGAAGGAGTTGGGAAGAACTCCCATAGTAAGAATATTTTAGGTTTAAAACGTAGGTGTGCCGAGGCCTATCTATTGACAAATTTATTTCTCAAATATTTTCTCCTAGTTCCTAGAAGATTTGCAAGCTGTTTGAGAGAGTGCTACTCTCATGGCACCCAGGTGAACTGGATATCACGCTAACAAGTAAAGAATATACATGGTCACAGTGGTGAGTATGTTTTTTGGTCAGCCTAGAGAGATCACATGAATGAGAGACATGCTGCAGCTGCTGCCTGTGACACTGATCAATGCCAACAGCCTACCCACTGTTAACGCCTTGTAGGTATCCTGGGGCAGGGTCTCAAGCCTCCATTTTCGGCTCAACAAAGCTCCTATCATCAACCCAGAACTGTCTTCTGCTGCTGTCGTCACACTTTCTCCCTCAGCACAAATGAGTCTGCTACTCCCCTGATGAGTCTGTACGAGTATTCTTTCCCAAAATACAGACTAATTTAGATTGGAAAGGAGGTCACCTGGTCCACATGCCACACCACCATTTTAACTACTGTCAGTGGGACAGAACTGCAAGTACAGACAGTCAACTTAAGACAAAAATTAAAAAAAAAAGGTGGAGAAACTATCAACAATTCAAAAATTAACTACCTGCCTCTCAGGCTGGGAGAACTAGGAGATGAGGCACTTGCCATAACAGCATCCAGACACAGTCTCTAGAAAGAAAAGTTGAGTTTGACACTGTCCTGGTTTCAGCTGGCACAGTTAGCTTTCTTACTAGCAGCTGGTATAGTGACACGTTTTGGATGTAGGATAAGATTTATGTTGATAATACAGGTATATTTTTAGCTGTTGCTAAGCAGTCAAGGCCTTTTCTGCTCCTCACACCACCTCACCAGCAAGTAGGCTGGGGTTGCACAAAAAGTTAGGAGGGGACACAGCTGGGACAGAAGACACCAACTGACCAAAGGGATATTCCATACCATATGGGGTCATGCTCATTATATAAAGCTGAGGGAAGAAGAAGGAAGAGGAAGACATTCAGAGTTATGACTTTTGTCTTCCCAAGTAATCGTTACGTGTGATGGAGCCGTGCTTTCCTACAGATGGCTGAACACCTGCCTGCCAATGGCAGGTAGTGAATGAATTCCTTGAATCGCTTGTTTTGCATGTGCAGCTTTTGCTCAACTTATTAAACTGTCTTTACCTCAACCCATGAGTTTTCCTTATTTCTCCAATTCTTTTCTCCATCCCACTGTGGGAGGGGAGGGAGGGGGGAGCAGAAGCAAGCAAGCAGCTGTGTGGTCCTAGTTGTCAGGCTGGGTAAAGCCATGACAGACGCCAAGGCCTGCGTGACTCATCCTTTGCTGTAGATGATTCCTCAGGCCCCCTGCCGTTCCCTGCCATGCCTTGGAGATTTCTTGTACCCTTCTCTGCAAAAGGAAGTAGCAGCTGCTCTTCTCCAGGACTGCTTGGTGTTGAAAATCCTACAGAAAATCTCTTAGCCGCCACTTGTTTTCTCACAATCAGGGCAGTCTGTTGAAACATTGTCTTTTCATTGATTTTGTTGGTTTATTTATAAAAAATAAACACCTCGTGGGAAAGACAAGCAGGCAAAATGGAAATCTATGTCCTTTCTCCTTTTATTAAAAATAATGTAAAGCAAATAAATGTTTTGCTGGGAAAAGCAGTCAAACGTGATCTTATTCTGGCACTGAGGTTGTACACTAGTTGAGTCTCACAATGCGGTCTCAGACACCTGGATGTTGTGTGCTTCTGTATTTCTCTCTCCTTCCATATTTATGTATAACATAATAGGGACAATGCAGTTGCAAGAGAAAGCAGAAATTGCTCTTGTAAACACATCAGTAGTCATGGAATTTCAGACCCTAAAGAGAGAGATGATAATTTCAATACCATAAACCAGCACACTCCCCAGTGGCAATGTATTTCTAACACCACTAAGATACTGCATGTTCTTCCCACAGTTATTTTATTTTGCATCTGTGCACCTTGTTTTCTGTATCCATTTCATTGTGAATGGAATGACATTCAGGTACCAGCTGTACATTGAGATGAAAAAAATCACAAATCCACAAAAGCCTCATGTCACTTTCTGTTCTTGTTGCTGCAATTTTAGGAAGAGGAGATGGCCAGCTTGTTTGCTTTATAACAGACAGGAAAATACTACAAGTATGAGCTACAGCCTACTAGATTTTCTACAACAAGCCAAGAGCAGAAGCAAGTGAATGATACAACTAAATATATCAAATATCTTCTTCATTATAGATGGGAGGTGTGCTGAAGACTATTTGCTGGTCAATAATAATAACTTGAAGAAGTGGTTGACTAAGACATCTATTTGCAAATTTCACAGAAGTGCCAGAGCTTGGTAGAGAGCACTGCAATGGACATTTTGATCAACTCTGGCATTTTGAACAACTTGGGAAAATGCTGCCTATTGGTTGTAAACGTATGCCCAAAAGCCTATTCAAGCTGCCATAATATCTGATGCAGTTCTGATATTATACTCTAGGTAGCTGATAATCACACTGCTTCAGAAGTGATTACTAGGAGTTATCTATACAGCTAGAGAGGGAAAAATTCTACTATGTGTCTTCAGAGGACAGTTACAACAACGTGATTCCTGCCCTTCTTTCTTTCCCTTTTTCAAGACCACCCTCTGTAACACTTCTTTTTCTCCCCTTGTCATTTTCCAGTGAAAGACATCCCTAAACCCTCCTTTGTTTGTTCCAATAATCTCAGAAGCATCTTTATCTTGATCTGAAGGCTGCCTCTTTTTGTGAACCCTTCCAATTTAAAATCCCATTAAACTAGTCCATCAGTCCTTCTTGAAGCACATACCCTCTCTACAGGCAAATTTGTCACAGCTGCTCAAAGAGGCCATGGCCTCAGCCCAGCAGCTAGAGGAAGCTGGCTCACTTACTTTCTCAACATAAGCATGTGTTGGCAACACTGCAAAATTCTTCACATCATCCATAATATGCACAGTATTAGGAGATTCTCAGCATAATTTCTCAGTGCAACTTCTCACGGTGACAGCTTGTCTCTTGAAGATGACTGCTACTGCACTATTTGCCTGCTGGGTATGAAATAAACCTACTTGAATCATAAGGCGAAAGAATTAAAATACACTTAAAATTATTTTTGTTTGATTAAGTAGCACCAATTGTGTGAGCTTCCATGCAGACAAATACACACGTACAGGGGGAAGCCTTAATAAACTGAAGAAAAGAATGTCACTGTTCCAGAAACTGAGTAAAGTCCTAAAAAGTACATAATACCACAGTTTTTTTTTCTCTCATGATTTCAGTCACTCCTATAATACTGATTTTGTCCTTGTACTCCCAGTTGCTGTAGATGGTGGGTGACTAAGATTTAATTCACAACCATTTGTGCTAGCATGTGTTGAGACAAATCTGTAAAGGTAAATTGAGTGCATTCGTTTAAGTCTCAAACATCAAAGAAACTAAGACGAACCTTAAACATATTGCGGTTCAAAAACTAATTTTAAAGCCTGTCTCATATTTTTAATCATTCTGAGCTGGAAGTAACTCAGATTATTCTCTCATCATCCAGCCTTCAACCCCACTCCCTATACTTCTTATGTGCTGAAAGGAGACTAGCAGATCAGTTTCTTATAGTCTGTTGTAAAATGGCTGCGTGCATTTTATAAGACTCATATTTGTAACGGAGGATGATCAGTACAGATATATATCGTGTAGTGGGGATGTAGCGGAAAGATTAATTATTGGAAATAATTCAGCCTGACAGATAAGTTATGTATGCAGACACTGCCAATATATCAAACGGTATCCTGCAGAGTAAGATAGAGAAGGCCTTTTGCGCATCCATGAGCAACATCTAGTCCCAACCTGGCTGAAGAAGCAAACACACCACATCAAAATAATGCTGTAATTGGTGTTTTCAGTCCCATCTTTCTTCAAAGAGATAAGCAAAGCACAGTTCAAAGACTGTCTGAGGTCCGAACAGGATTTTGACCCTTGCCAGCTCAACTGTTGCCATTTTTGCCTTGTCCAAGATCTCTTCTCAAAATATGCTCTTCAGTATCGATACAGTCCACCTCCTGTGATCCCTATAAACCAGGAAAGTTTGAGAATCTTTTTAAATTTAGAAATCCCACAATGCAAATGTAAGTTCAACCAGTTTTTGGAAGCATTATTATTGTTTTCCTTGGGATTCTTAGTGTGTTTGCACTGTTGTGTATTTCATGCTGTCCTAACAGATAGGTAGTTAAAAGGAAGGCCAACTATTAAAAAAGAAAGAAAAAAAAAAAAAAAGAAAGGTTGAAAACCATACAACAAAGTACAAATGGTGTACTGCTGTAGAATTCAGTTTTCAAGACACAGGAGCAAGGGAATAAATCAAATAACTCAGACTGTCCAAGGCAATATGACGGAGTGTGGAATTTTTGGCACGTAACAGTCTCATGATGAATGAAAACACAAACAAAAATCAATGGCTGAGTTGCTCAAAGAACAAATTTTCCCTAGCAGTAAAAAGACTTGAATACTGGCTGCTGGCCTAATTTCATTAGGAAATGCATTCCAATTAATGGAAGCTCTGCAAACAAGAGATAATTACTAAGGCGAGACAGAGGAAAGGCCTTACAGCCTTCCAGCTTCTCTTCTTTGGTTGCAGCTTGCCCTTCTCTCCTTCCAGTTCATTTAAGGTGTAGGGTGTTGGGTTTCTGCAAGTGTATTTCCCAGCCCTCCCCTACCATTCCTGCTGCACAGGACTCTCCTTGCCCACTCCTGACACTGGCCTCGTCCCCACACACACACTACACACTGTGAAGGTTCCCATGCTGGGGAGGGATGTGTTTGTTCTCACATCTCAGTGTCTGAATGCCAGTTGTGCCATTATTCCTGTGCTACTTGTTTATATTCGTTTTGATGCTACATTTCCTGTGCCAAATTAAATACTGGCACAGACAGGTGCCCGAAATCAAAGTTGTGCCTGCTTATGCTCTGGTGGATTTTCATGGAAATCATTTCCATGATTTCATTTCCCAGGAAAACAGCAATTATGTAACCTCGGTAGAAACAGACGCCAACAATATTAAACCCTCGCAACTGCACTCCTTTCACCCCAAGGGCTTCTTTCAATGGGAGGATGGAAAGTTTCTTAAAACCAAACAAGAACACGGCCCTTTTGTTGTTTTAACAGACGTGCTTCCTTATTCTATCCGCACGTAGGCAGCAACTTGAGACATTTTGCTTCCCCCACGTCATCCCCTTGAACACTGTGCGCTTACAAAGTGGCTTTGCCACATCTCTCTCACGATCAATATTGGCTTTGACCCAGAGGATATCGGGCAGCCCATCCTGACGGCTTGCAAAGTAGCAACTTCTGCAGAGAACAGCAGCGAGGATGTGTCATTCCCAAAGAACCATCACTGTGCACCAGACGATACTGCTGCCAGGGACAAGGACACTTCGCAGAAGCTGCATCCTACTTGGGATTTTTTGCCCTGCAGCTTTGCGGAAAAAAGTTCTGTTACATCTGTCCGTGCAACAAATAAATCCCAAGCAACTGCAACTCCATTCTCTCTGGACTCTCTGATGTCCAGCACAAGATGACTGTCTGCAGTCCCAGTGCCTGCGATGCCAGAACACATGGGCCAGCATCAGGTCCATCACCTAGCTCTGCCATCCAGCCACAGCAGCTGAGGACTCAGCACTAATGGTCCTATCCAGTGAGGGTGCCATCAGCGCTGGGTTCCCTGACATCTTCTAGGCTGCTGTGAGCTAGCTTGGGTACGGAAACGTATGAGCAAAGTCTATAAAAACCAAACCAACAGCAACAAAAGCATAGAAGCAACTCTACTGTTTTTGGAGACCTAAATCTGGGTAGTTCACCCACTTAATCGTCTGTTTGCATTTAAAATACTTCTTCAAAAACTTCAAGTGTCTGTCTGCAGCCACCATATGGCATTACATACTTACAATAGCTTCACTAAAAGGCAAAAAAGAAAAAGTAAGCAGAGAAAAAGCACTGGGTTTGTGGCAAGGGATAAAAGCCGGATTTATCAATGCTAATTGCTTGAGTCACTGATTAAGAAAGAAAAAAAAATGGATAAAAAAAATAGACAAACAAATCAGACTATATCCCAGAAAGCAGTACCACATTAACTATTGTGAAGCCAGACGATGCCTGTTTCTAGAGGCTGATCAACATCATGTCCATTTTGGATACGGCATGGTATTTCCAGCTCTGAAGTGTTGGGTCAGACGTAATATACCTTTCTCTCCCATTGCGGCGATACGAGATCGTCATTTTAAAGGTCTTCCCTGGCAGGGCTGCCAAGCTGTTTGTCTGAGCTGCAGTGGTATTTTTGGAGACAAAGACTTGGAAGGGGTGCGGGACAGGTGGCCTGGCAGCAGTGGTAGGAAGCTATCAAACCGCGCAGCATACATTTCAAAACACAAACCAGAGGGAGAGGAGATAAATCATTTACTGTATTTAACTTAGCATATTGCTACTTTTTGTGACTCATAGAGACTTGCGGAAGACTCCCTGGTCAGGGTAAGCCAAGGAAAAGACAATGTAAAGTTTATGACTGACATACATTTATGAATGTAATGTGCATAAACATGCAGAGGCAGCAGTGAAAGCAACAAAATTAAAGATGGGGAGGAACCCGTATCACCCCATCTCCCTTCACTCTCCCTGGGTTTCAAGGACCTTCCTGTGCTCATTGGTCACAAATAAGTCCGCACCATCCTCTGAAGGCCAGCACAAAGAGACAGTAGCCAGCAAAAACATCAGTACTTTGCACTCCACCTGAAATGTCTGTCTGTAACGCTGGTGCCAAGCAAGAAGCAAGCCCCCACATGCTTCCAGTGGCAGGGCAAGACGCCTGCCACCACGTCACCAGGTCGCTTGGCCAGAGCTTGTGCACACCCATGGCACAGTCAAGCTGCCCTGATCAGTTGTGTGTAGAGGAACCCCTGTACATTCATGGCAACACTGAGAGTGTGAGAAAGTTGGGGCTCAGTGAATCTGAAAGTTGAAAGCAAACTTTCCATGAGCCAGCAATGTGCCCTTGTCACCAAGAGGGCCAGTGGAATCCTGGGCTGCATAGGGAAGAGTGTGGCCAGTACGTTGAAGTGCACCTTTACTCTGCACTGGTGAGGCCACAACCGGAATACTGCGTCCAGTTCTGGGCTCCCCAGTTCAAGAGAGACAGGGAACTACGGGAGCGAGTCCAGCATAGGGCAACAAAGATGGTTAAGGGATTGGAGCACCTCCCTGATGAGGAAAGGCTGAGAGAGCTGGGGCTCTTTAGCCTGGAGAAGAGAAGGCCCAGGGGAGACTTTATCTATGTTTACAAGTACCTAAAGGGTGGGTTGAAGGAGGATGGAGCTGGACTCTTTTCAGTGGTTTCCAGTGACAGGACGAGGGGCAACGGGCACAAGGTGGAACGCAGGAGATTCTACGCAAATATGAGAAAAAGCTTCTTTCCAGTGAGGGTGACGGAGCACCGGAACAGGCTGCCCAGGGAGGTCATGGAATCCCCTTCCCTGGAGGTTTTCAAGACCCTCCTGGATGCAGTCTTGAGTAAGGTACTCTAGGCAATCCTGCTTTGGCAGGGGAGTTGCACTAGATGGTCTCTAGAGGTCCAGTCCAACTCTGAAATTCTGTATTCAGTGATTCTGTGGAAAATATCTCATACAGCACCTCTGACCATTTCTTGCCCAGGCCCTGAGCACTACTACCACAGCAACTTGTACATCCCACACCTGGCCACCCTCTTACTGAAGGTCTCTTCAACAGCAGACAGGGGAAGGGCTTTTGACCGCATTAAAAAAGTGGCCATGGTTGTCTTGCAAAAGGGATTTGTCTGTTTCTGAGAAATAGTCTCCAACTCTGTGTGTCACTAGGTATGTACTTCTCATGTGCCGAGGGCACACAACAGACATCACCGGGCAGACAAGGGAGGCCCAAATCAGTGCCCTGTACAGGAAAAAATAATCCCATTAAAACAACCAGAATGTCAGATCCCAGAGTGCTCATGGGGCAGGGAGATTTTACTGCAGCTCAGCAGTGCATAAAGCTTCAGGCAGACCTCGTTGCCAGTTAGTCACAGGGTAATACAAATACAAGACACAACACTATGAAAGCAATCTTGTGCAGAACTGCCCCCATCTCACAGAACAATTTATGAAAAATATTAGGATGCCACACAATGCTGCATGCCCTACAGCAAGTGAAGTTATCTTTACTAGCCAAACTTATAAAAAAAGTCATCAGCTATACTTGGTTAGACATTTTCACCATATCCTTCACTAATTTATATTATATTCATACTTTTACTGATCATGCTCCTCCTCCTTCACCCCCACACATCATGACCTGGCCCAGAATGGACACCAGAATAATCTGCTATTATTTTCACACAACAAGTGTGCCCTTGCATTTCTCATCCTTTTATTGCAAAAATACACTGTTCCCGTGCCTGGTTCTCTCTGCCATCTGAGTTAGGAGAATGAATCATCAAAAATGCTCTTGTCAAATGCTTTCTATGAATTATGTTCTGCACTGCAGTGGTTTGCTCTGCTCAGGATTCTCCATTTAGATTATTCGTATTTCTCATCAGGATCACTTTTAAAAAAACATTGAAACAAAGTCTGATTGTGTCCAAAAGGGGGCAGCCCATTTTAAGCCATTTTAAGTCTTGCATTTAATGGGCACAAAAATGAAAGTCTAAGTCAGTTTGTTAAGAGACCAGTGTGGAAAAGTAACATCGCCATAGGTAAGAACACATTCTGTCCACAAAACCTTATGATAAGAATGGGAGATATATTATATTTAGATATTATATAACTTAGCAACATCTAATCAGTGGGATACCAGTAAACTCCAGGAACACACATGCACCAACACACAATTTTAAGAAATACCATTCCTATCAGATATATGTCTATTGCTGTATTTCTCACAGTCTAGCTTCATTTCAAGGGCAAAAAGGACACAGTCTTTAGAATTTATTATCATCAGATACCTGAAGTACAGAACAGAAGCAAGTGTTGCTGATCTGTGGTGTGCATCTTTATACTATTAATATTCTTTAGCAATTAAAGGCAATTAAGAATACTGTGTGGGTTGTAATCTCTCCAACCCTGACTGGGGCGGGAACTGAGGTTGCTGAGTGACCTAACTGAACAAAATCTGTGCTTCCTACAAACCATGCAGACACCAAAACCAGACATCCCTGCTCATTATTTCAGTGTTCAATAATATAAAAGAACAAGATTGTGAAAAATGCAAAATCTAGAAATTAAAACTAGATAGTTTCAGTCTAGAAATAAGGCATATGGTTTGAACAGTGAGAGCTTATGAAATGAGAGGTCCGGTCCAGCAGAAGCCAAAGGATATCAGTCAATTAATCCTTCTTTGAAGCCAGTATCCCTTTCTAAAGTTTTAAACTTTGTTAAAGAGGTTTTTTTTAAGGTTGCATGCCTATAACAGACAATTCATCCCACAAATAGAAAGTTGTTCCAGTTATTTTCAATTTTGTTGGGTTTCATCAGAGTAAGTAGTCATTGCATTGCTCTCCAAAAGCTTGTAATAGATCCACCATCATTTGCACTGGCGTATCAAAGCTGCATTACTTTCTAGCAATTCAGAGAGAAAGATGCAAGAAGCCCCGGGTCTCTTTCATGCTGAAAGTCAGACTAGAGCAATACAGCACCTTCCCTTCTTAGCAATTATGGAAAGTCTTCATCGACACTTTTTCTTATGCTTAACCAGCTATTAAAACTAGGTTTTAATGAAAAGGGCTTCCTAAGATAATTAATTATTCCTTTAAACAATACCATCTTTAGCCTGTCAGGGACGAATATAATTACCTACCGAACTCCACCAGCGCTAATTTTTTTATAAAGGCACTGAAACAGAGAATATATTAGGATAAAATAATTACACTAGGCCTTAGGAATGTAAAAATTGGAAAAATCAAGTGATAACATTTCCAATGTAATGACTGTAAGGAGAACAGAAAATGGCATGAAGTATATCAATTTTCATGACAAAGGCTGTAATGAGAAAAAGAAAAGTACAAAACTAATCTGCTCCAGAAGTCTGCACTATCAGTTCTTCCATCAATTATCTATTCTAATCATGTAGACAAGAGTTTCTGTCTACAGAGTGAATCCACTCTGATAGTTAATCCTGTTGTCTTGTAGTTCTCTCAGGAGACTTGAGGATACAAAGTATTATGTCCCTGTGTAGCACTGCTCAGATACAGTCTAACAATTCCACTCATCAAATCCTTGCTGTGTATGTATCTCCTTGAAGAACACGGAGGACGAAAATCCCGTCTCATCCATGTATTGATTTCATTCCAAGCCCATGTAGCAAGAGCCCAACTTTCAGATCTGTCTTGCCCTTTTGCAGCTACTTCTACCAACACCCCCCCTACCTAGGAGGAGGCTGAACCGGCAGCTTTAACTCTTCCTCACGCCATCAGCTGCTAGTGAAATGTTCTAGGTCATGAACATTTGCAAATTAAACATCACAATGGGTTGTCTGAATTACCAGATATTCAGATTATATCTCTTTTTCTGAAAACAAGGTACCTCGACTGTTACAGAAATTAAAATGCACCAAGTAGGATCCAGTCTTTCCTATCTGCGTAGTACTGTTGGACTATGGAATTCCCTCCACTGTTCATGTACCTACTTTCTAATTCTTCACTGCATTTTGGGTTTATTTCTAGTCTGGTAAGAGCCTCTTTTTATCTTGCAAAAAAAATCTCTTTTGTGATCTCATCTTTTCTTTCACCTGCCTTTTGTCACACAAACCTTCCGAGTGTGTCAGTGGTTGCAATTTCTTTCCATCTTTCATAGGTTCTTCTTTGAAATTAGCATTCCAGGTTATAAAAATAAAAAACCACCCCATACACTAACCTCAGAGTGTCCATTTATTTATAACTAGTGCATTTTGTTCCTTCCCTACTAGGCATCCTCTTTATTTGGGCTTTCAATTAAACAAAATTTCCTCACAAGCAGAACTCTTCATTACATGGTGTTCAGATCAAACAGTATGCCTCAAAAGATCCTTACAGAGTACACTGCACTTAATATACATGGGATATGAAAGATTTTGTATATAAACAGCTTTTTAGCTGTAAGTAAGATATTTTCAAATATGGGGTTTTTTACACAACTAATGGCTTCTCAATGTTCTACAGATCAATACACTATTTCTTTAAAATATGCATATGTAATCTACTGTAATAAACTTTAAACTTAAAGCCTTTTCAGTGCTTCAATTAACTATTTAGCTTGTCATGTCTTATAAAGAAATTTATCTGACAATGTGATTCCAAAATACAGATTGCAGACTACAATATTCCTTTACGCAGAACAGATCTTCATATACTCACAGAAGTGCCACTTAGAGATTTTAGGAGGTATCAGGAAACATTTTCTACCCAAAGGCAATTGCATTTAAAAGAAAGAACCAAAGTGTTTTACTGATCCTGAATCAGTTACGCGGAATTACAAAACAGCAGTAGATTTTTAGTTAGTTACCGATGGAGAAGGGCCTCTGCCCTATGAGGTTGTGTAGAATAGCTATTTCTTCCCCTCTGCAATTTGTAAGTGGGCAGTAAATTGCAAGAAACTTCTCCCCGTTATCAGTCTATCCTCAATTACCACAATCAACAATCTCACCACTTTACTTTTATACTCAGCTTCTCTCTTTCTGTATCGTCTCTTTATCTTTTAAGAAGTAAGGTCTAGGCATCAAGAAATTTCATCCCTTTGAAAGCTTTTTCTGCCCTTGGCCACACAAGACTTTCAGTCCCAGACAACTTCTCCAGGAATTATCTTTTCCTCAGTTAATTATATTCATGTTAATACAACATTTAGCTATAAACATATATATGAACACACATATACATCAACCCATCTGTATTTACCTCTCTCTGAGCCAGCCTTGAGTTGGCAGCATATGCCTCCCCAAACTAAGAGAGTGGGCTGGGGTTAAAGCTATGACAGCCAGAATGTTCTTAGATGTGAATTTACATCCTGGGAAGACACAGTTCACCCTCTTTCTAAAAAGCACACAAAATGCACTTTCTTGAACACATTTCTTCAGACAGAGTGTTTGAGCAGCTGAGAAATAGCTGTAACTGAAGCTCAAATGCAGTGGGACTGCCCGAGGTCCCGGGGCTTTGCCCTGACATAGCCTACCTGCCGCACAAGACTTCATCAGTGCAGATACACTGACGGTGGGGCCCGCCCATGTCCCGTGGCTACTGCAGGCCTATTGTTTCCACTCAGCTGCTTACAATCAGTCATAAGTCTGTCAAGATTCATGAGCACTTCTTAAATACAATTGTGGGAACACAAGTTCAACTTCCAAGCCATTTTGCTCCATGACAAACAGTGCTGATCTTTAAAGCTTGGGAAAAAAAAAAAAAGAATATTTTTATGACCTCATTGCAGTTCTTTAGTGCTGTGACCCTGATGTTTGTGGAAAGGGCAAAGTATCACATACTGTACATCTTGCTAATCCTTCCGCTGCTTGTGTTTAGGAGCCATCCACAAATAGCTACCAATCACACAAAATACTCACGCACCTACGAACGGGTGCTAGAATGCAAGCAGAAAGCTCCTAATTGATACTTCTCTCTTGGCATGCATGCCCACACCATTGGCACATATTTCTTTTCCATCGAGGCTGGTCATTCAGCAGACAAATCTGCAGCAGGCACACTGCAAGCAGATGGGACTGTCAGCCAGAGCCAGCCAGCTCCTCCAAATCCCCTACCCCTCTGCTGCATCCAAGGGCACGGCAAAAGGGGTGCACCAGTAGAGGAAGCCAGCAGGGTTTATACCACTGTTGGGAAATAATGTATATTGCTGGTGCAAAAAATGACTAAATTGTACCAGCAGTGCAGATTACATGGTATGTTCCTGTTCAGTTATTAAAAAAATACAAGCCTTGCTTGGGTTTGATCAACGTTTAAGAAAACAGGTGATAACTCTGGTCAGTTTTGTGTTTTCCACAGTATTGATTGTAAGATTTAAAAAAATCCCATGTTGGTTTTTGTCAAGGTTTAAACATAAAATAATATTTCTAAGTTTATATTTGTCGTACTTCTGTGTGCATACAGTCAGAATAATAACTGAAACACATAATTATTCTGGCTTTTTTTTTTTAGTTCAGAAAGTATTACACTTTTCTCTGGAACTTGGAAGCAGACAGACTCCTGCCAGCTGCAGTGTGCCACAGAAAAAGGACTTCAAGCTATTGGTCACTGATAGTCAACAGCTTCCATTTCTAGCTATTGGATAAGCTGCAAGTGTAAGACAAAACGTGTTTCTCTCTTCAACACAGCAGATGTTTAATCATTTAACTAATAAGGCAAGGTTGTTGAATTACCCTGCTAAAACCTTGATTTACATTGTGGCAGGATGGTGCAGTTATTCAGAGATTAGACTGTCCTTTATGGGATTCTAATTAAGCTTGGTGTTAATGAAATGGGATAATATTTAACAGAAGAGTTAATAGTAAATATTCATTAAACACTACTTCTGTCTTCAGAAAGATAGCAGTGATTGTGAAGACCAAACTGATTCAAGAACTAGATTTACAAACCTCAGCAAACAAGTACAAGGGTAACGTAAGCCAGTATCTTTCATACAGATGCTTTAATAACCAGAATCTTCAGAGCAGAGATGTCAGACAGGTGAACAGAAGTCCTCTCAGATGGGTTGGTAGTGTCCACCATCGGGCAGGTCATGGCAATATAAACACATACAGCAGGAATCCTCTCATCTACGCAGTGAGGAAACTGATAGTCCTGGCTACGACTGAGACAGTCAGGTTCATTCTTTCAGCAAGACAAAAAGAGATAAGGATGGTAATTTGTAGACTATAACACTTAAAGATCTGGACACCAGACTAAGAGATCATTACACTAAGTCCCATTTGAGCAATAGATAGCCCTTTATCAGAGGCATCTCCAATCCAACTGTAAAACAGGAGGGCACAGCTCAGCACAAACTGGGGCCAGGGAGGGGGGGGAGAAAAAGAAGCAACTGAATGTTCTTTTTAAGCCTGTCAGGAAATGATCAGCTCTTCGGAGAAATTCAAGAGGTGCCACAAAATTGGCAGAGAAAGGATCATTTTCAGGCACGACTTCAAAGAGGAGAAAAAGATACTTCTATTGATGTTACAAACAGCTCCTAAGTATTGCTGCAACTGCTGGAGAATATAGACTGTGTGTGCAGTAGGTTGCTGTCACAGGTAGACTGAAGACAGGAACTGAACATAAACAAAAGGTAAGCTTTCAATGCAGTAACTGGAATAGGAAAAAAATGCAAGTATTAGAAAAAAATGTAAATTTCTTCTTGAGAACAAGCATGGTGGATCACATTTTCCATTTATAGTTTTATAAATTAAAAAAAAAATCTATTTGAAAAAGAATTTATCATCACAGTTTTAAAAAAAGAACATTCTTAGTATATTCCTAAAGCAAGGCCTGAAATTTGGTTACGCATTTGCACTTGGGTGCTTCCCAAATTCTGTATTTAGTGGTGTCATCAGCATGGTCCAGTGGATACAAAACCAGCTTGGGATTCACAGATACTTGTCCTGGCGCTGTTTCTAGGTGATCTGGCCATGTCATTTCAAAGTCTTCTGCAAAGCAAGCCAGGTTCATTATTTTCAATTTTAGTAGGATGGAACAATAAATTGTTCCAGTGGACAAAAGTAATAGACAGAAGTTATCTATAATTACTGACTTTACTCTCTTTATACAAAATACCTTGATTCAAACAAATGGCATTTTTCATTGCTATGATTTAATTAGCAAAAAGGTGAAAAACATGCAAGTGAACATTAACTGTTCAAGATGAAAGACTTCTTCATGTATTATTTCCAGAGCTCTGCCAGTAGTGAACAGCATAAACAGAAAATGGACAGGTAATCAGGGCTGTACTTAAGCACGATGGCCTTTCTACAGAACAAATTTCTAAATTTACTGATTCTTGAGGACATGGAGCAGAACAGAACCTGTCTCTGTCCATCTGAGATCCTTCAGGCTAACCAAGATGTCTAAGCTGTAATACTGAAGTTGCTTTTGCTTTCTGTCACATATCACTTCAACATTAAGAAATTTCAGTATCATCTAAAGCAATCATCGCCCTGCAGAGAGCCACAAAATTCTCTCAAAGGGTAAAATATAAACACAGTGACAGCCAAACTCTCTACAGGGTTTTGGTGAAACCTCTGTCATGAGCAGTCCAGAATTTCATCTAGCTCAAAGCTAAAATTTCATCTTGGACTCTTACTGCATTTAGCCAATTTAGGAAAGTTGCCTCAGTTGAGCACTACCTTCAGCTGCTCTAGTCACAGGCCAAAACCAGCTGCCTCAGAGAACAGAAGGAATATGTAAGTCAAATTTCCGTTCCCTTTGCCCTAATAATTTAGGAAGTCTCAAGCAATAGTGTGAGAGAGCAACAGAAAAGAGGAGTGTGGCATACAGACCTGCCAAGTTCTAGTATATACACAGGACTTGCCCAGTTTCCATTCCTAATGATAAAAATTTTAACATAAAGCCAATTCTTTCATATAAATTCTGAGCGAAGCAAGAGACTATATTAAGTTTCATCCATCTTCAGAGGCCTGAATATAGCTTCAAAATTCTCTGAACAATTAAACTTTTACTGAGAGAGACCCATGCCTCTCTTGGAAATGTCCGTAGTAAGCACATAAAAGACTGAATTTAGGTAAAATTTCTTATGTAAGAGGAGCCATTTTAGAGTTCAGATTTGAAAACCACAACACTTTGCAGAATCACAGACTTTTAAAACTAGAAATTCTTTTTAAATAATGTTGGTACTGGTATTAATACTTCAATGGTCAGTTTACCTTACTGTTAGAAAGGCAAACCTTGCTTGGGACCAGTTTTGCTTTCCAGTCACTACATTTTGTTATGCTTTTGCTGGCTAAACTGAAGAATGCCTTTATCCATATGATGAACCAGAATCAATACATAAACGGAGTAAATGATACTAAGCCACCCCCCTTTGGTAAATCCAGTAAATAGTGACCTTGGAGTTCAATTTTTCTTAGTTTTTTATTGCTATGTCATTGAACCCCCTTACTCCTTCCTAAAATCAAGTTTCTTTGTAGGAAGACTATCTGTGCATGCAAAATATTTCTCTACCCTTACTCAGTACTGCTAAGCATGCATCCAAGAGCCATATTAGCTCACTAAAACATCATTCATGATACATTACATCTTGCACTCACTTTATTTACACTGACAGATCTCCCTGCATCAGATAGCTACGCTCTTTCTTAAAATTCCCTTAGTCCTGTGGAAAACTGACATTGTTACCATCTAGGTCATCAATAAAAGTGCTAAATAGTTACTGATAATAACCAGTTCTTATAGGATCCAACAGAAAGGCACACGCTCAGTGAGGTTTCCCCATTTACAGTCATGTTTCATAGCCTGTCTGCCAGCTCTTAGTCCATTTAAGAAGCACGGCATTGATTTCATTTCAGTCTAGTTACTTCATCAAAAAATCATGCCTCACAGAAGCGTATTATATATTACTTCAACACGATGGCATTGATCAAACTGTATTTGTTATCTCTCAAAGAGGAGAATAAAGAAAGGAATAAAGAGTCAGGTTGATAAAACCTATTTTCCAAAAACCACGGGTGACTAGTCTTAAAGAATTATAGGAAGTTTAAATGTAGTCCAGCAGGAGAATTTATTTTACTTTTTCCAGGCCCAATGCCAAATTGATAGGCTTGCAATTATCCAGAAGATTCCTTTTTAAAGCATTGGTGACAAATTCCCAAGTTCTCTATAATTTCCCTGTGTTTCAAAGCATTTTGAAAAATTCAAGCTTCATAACCCACTGAACTCTCCAGTGAATTCTTTAAAAACTTCTGGGCATTACTTGTCAAGTCCAGATGTTTAAATAAGTCTAATAGTAACAGTTCACGTAGCAGCACAACAGTAGTTCACACAGTAGCACAGCAGCCCAGCAAAGGTGGAGGAGGGTGTTACATACTTCATGATCACCATCAGCAGAGGTGCAGCAGCCTGTCCTTCGCTGACACGTGAAGAGAAGAAATTCAATGAATACTTTGTTCTAATTCTAATGGACGTGTTTCACCCAGCAATGGCCTGTTCTTTTGTTTGGCCTATTGTTCCAACTATGCTTCTATAAAATAAAATAAAATAAAATAAAAGCAAGAAAATGGTATTTCATCCATAATTCTAGTTGTCCTTGAGATTTTTTTGTGTGTCTTTACCAATTTTCTTAAGTTCTCAACTTTTATAAAACCTTTAAACTCGTACCTTCTCACTTGGGGATTTCCACAGTAATAATTTCTTTGTCAGGTTTTTTTTTGCCTTTTTGGTCATCAAGCTTAACATTATTAGACAGAAAAAAAAAGAAATGTTTCACCATTATTTTGTCTTGACACTTTCATTTTCATAAACCAGTGAGAACAAGGACTTGAATGTATTTATTACAGGAAAACAGAATAAAATCATGATCACTTATGCCTAATTAGTTACTCATTAGTGATTTGCATGTCACACAGAGATAGGAGAGGAAAACCTGTGCTATTGCTGCCTACAGGTACCACAATACTCAATACAGAACTACAGCGTCAAGGAAAATCCCTATGTGCACACCCCAGAGTCCCCTTCCCTGCTGTTGAAAAATTCACCTGCAAGATGCTGCTGGCCAAAGGCACATGACACAGATGTGGACTTCTTGCTGGCCACGCCACTCAGCTCCTCAAAAAGTGGCAGCACGGACCAGACGGACTCCTGGCTCACCCTGCAGCACCCCTTACACAGCAGGTTTCTAATGAACATGCTCGTTAATGGTCCTCCACGTCCACCGCAGAGCAATTCTCCCTGCGGCCCCCTGCCCAAGGAAAGTTAAGAAGATCCCTGCTAAATCTAGGTGCATTTTCTCAGCTCTGGCCAGCTGAGATACACACTGGATAGCAACTTTAACAGCATTTTCATGATAAAATCCCAAAACAAAACTGAATATCAGGACACAAAATTCAATTAATATCATATGCAGATCAAGGGAGGAAGGCAGATTCTTAACCAGTATGAACAAAATTCTCAAGTGGAAGGGCTATATTTATTATTGGTAGTTTATTATTTATACTATGACCCCTTTCTGCTGTGCAAAGATCCAATAAGGCTTTTTGCTTTAGCAGAGAAAAGAGTCATTCGCTAGATGTCAGTGGACTGTCTTTTCTGTTCTGCAATACCTACTCTCTGAAGGCTGGAGCTGATTGTTCTTTAACCATAATGTTGTTAAAGAAATGCCAGGAAGTTTATTCGGGGTTTATTAATACTGCAGAGGCCCCAAAGCAGCAAGACGATGTCCAGACTCCCAAAAAACAGGCTTGCCAACCAGCCCCTTGGCCAGCTTCCAATTAAAGGAAGATCATGACAGCCAAGCTGCAGCTACAAGGACTTCAGAAAGTGCTGAAAAAAAGTAGATATATCCAAGCCACAGAGACCTACTCCAATTTTTTTTTAAACAAACAAAAAAGAACAAAAAAAAGAAAAAATAAAAGAAGAAAAACCACACTCCAACAAACAAGCAAAATGCTTTTGCATTTCATTTGTAACATCACATAAAGTCCAGACTGGATCTCTAGTATTTCTTCCCCAAATGCTTTTTCGGGAGTTCAGGTTAGTGTTCTGAGACCACAAGACAAAGCCACTAACCCACTGCAGTACACTGCTTCACCCTACCATACACTTTTTCTTTGCAAAATATTGGTAATTCTGTCATTTGAGTTCCTCTTATCTTTTTGATAAATGAGGCTACTCCCTTCCTAACTTATTAAGGCATTTATGTTCTCCTTTACATTTGAAACACTGGGAAACATCTGATTTACCTAAAAATATTTCTGAATCCCTTCACTGTAAAACTATTTTGGCAAAGACTCAGTGGACTCAAGTGTATAGTTTCTGAGATCTCTTAAGTTTGCTCTCTAACACAAGAACACCTGCATTTCCTCCTTCAGAGCTGAGCATCAGACAGTTTCCTTTTCAAGGGTAACCCTTGCAGATTTATGGTGATCTCTGGAATGTTACAGGATGAAAAAGTGGT
Source organism: Nycticryphes semicollaris (assembly GCA_013400055.1). Classification (NCBI taxonomy): domain Eukaryota; kingdom Metazoa; phylum Chordata; class Aves; order Charadriiformes; family Rostratulidae; genus Nycticryphes; species Nycticryphes semicollaris. The sequence goes on from VXBJ01007443.1 coordinate 218,280, forward strand.
TTAAAAGTTTTAGTTTTCCCATGAAAAGTAGCTAAGCTTCTCTGAAGCTCTGAAGCTGCTTGTTCTGATCACCCAATTACTGGACAAGGGGAAGGGTGTGGATATTGTATACCTGGACTTTCAAAAAGCATTTGACACAGTCCCCCACAAAATTCTCAGGAAAGTTGGATGAGCGTGCAATCTGCTGGATCAAGCACTGGCTGGATGGATGGTCCCAAAGAGTAGTGTTCAACGAAGTAGTGCTCAACGGAGTTAAATCCAACTGGCGGCCTGTCACAAGTGGTCTTCCTCAGGGCTCGGTACTGTTTAATACTACCATTTCTGTTTAATATCTACTGATGATCTCGATAAGGACATAG